>VZRS01011158.1:151098-208222 GCA_013398055.1 Ifrita kowaldi
TCTTGCGGGTTTTTTTACAACAAAAAAAAAAAAAAAAAAGGGAGAATTCATAAATATGTAGATGCTTCCTTGCAGGTCTCTTCTAAGCAAGGTGTGATCTCCAGCTACACGTTTTCTGCACCAGGAGGTGCTGGTCCCTTATAAGCCCAGTAAAAAAGGCACTGAGCTGCTCTGAAGTGACACTTTAAATGGTATTCATTAGAGCTGACACTATAAGGAACGAGTAGTACAGACAATCTTATGTCCCAAAAGAGCTATGAACTGGGGCTTGAATTTTTGTGGATTCAGTAGCAAAATTAAAAGTTGTAGTTTCTCCATTCCCTTCCTTCCTTTTCAGATCCCTTTGTTTTACATCAGTTTAGGAAAATGAGCCAAAGCACCCATTTCTGTACCATCACTGAGATGAAGCAGGTGTGGAACCATTTTTTATTTTGTCACTCTTGGAATAGAACTGTATTTTTGGAAGTGACAGCAGAGAGAACAGTCTACATGAGCCAGTTGTTAAAGCTTCATCCCGTTGTGAGTTCAGTTTAAGACTTGTGCATTTTTCAATCATAATGTTGTGTTGAACTTACCTTGCTTTCCATTAAGCATGAATCATTCTCCTTGATTAATCCTGATAATAAAATTACATATTAGAAGCCCTGTAGGATGAGAAATAATTGCTGAGGCACCGTAGGAATGAGGGAATCAGCTGCCTTCGTAGAGGATCCTTTAGAAACTCCAAAATGCCTCTTTCATAATCATTGCACAATATGAATTGCCAAAAAGCAGCATTTGAGAAGAGCTTGAACTGCAAAACTGGCATGACAAGTTAGAGAAACCACTTTTCTGTGCCTCCTGGTGTAATGTTACACTGAATGGCTGCTGTGTCAAGAGGATTACTACAATCACAAACACGAAGAATTTAAGAACTAAATGACACTGACTTTATAATGCCTGTAAATGATGTTGCTCAAAGTGGCTGGCTTTCATCAAAACTGCAGTTAATGTGGTCAAATTACCAACACGTTTCTTTTCACTGCTTCTTTCAAACCAGCTCTAATTATAACCTTAAAATAGCATCTTTACCGGCAAAAAAAAAAAAAAGCTCCAAGACATGGGTCAGCAATTTGTTTTCCTTAGCTCAGATATATTATTTATTTTTTTTGTATTTATTTTCCCCCAAGAAAAGCACATGTTTGCTGAAGTAGATTTTTCAAATGGCTGCTTCATGTAACTGACCTTTTTGCAACTTCTTTGGGTAGGTTAAGGTATAAAAGTTACAGTACATTAAAAAATAGTTCTTTTTTTTTTCTCATTTACCTGTTGCAATCAGGCAATATCTACCAGCAAGCTGGCAATTAAGATTTTAGAGCTCTCATTCTTGTTTTACATGAGCTGTTTGGACACGTCCTGAAGTAAACAAGTAAAACTAAAAGGCCAAGCAAAACCTCTACAAGAAAGGCTGCAGAAAGGTATCTGCCCATATGTATTATAAAGGGTGGAAATACGAAAGCTGGATAGCCCTCTGTTCTTTTTGATGTGGAATTTTTGACCGAACACTGATGGTGCTGGGAATTCCATGCTGCAGTGTCTGGAGCTGATCAGCCCAGCTGTTACCCTCAGCTCTGTAGTGTCTGGAACAGCATCACTTTCCTTGCAAATATTGAATTCTTCATCTTCAAAGCTGACACAGATGGTTTCCATAATGCTCTTGGAAAAATACTCTTTGGGACAGAGTTTTTCACTTAGAATCATCTAATGGTTACATTTGCTTTTCCCAGTACCTGGAATAAGGGTTTTGCTGTGAGTTGCACTTTTGTTCTCTCTCAGGTATGAGGTGGCTGAACACCAAAGGAATAAAAATTGTGCTCAGAACTTTGCTTCTCTGGGAAACCTATGCCAGGGCCTCACCACCCTCAGAGGGAGGAATTCCTTCCCAATATCCCATCTAATCCTGCCCTCTGGCAGTGGGAAGCCATTCCCTGTGTCCTGTCCCTCCATCCCTTGTCCCAAGAACGTCTCCAGCTCTCCTGGAGCCCCTCTAGGCACTGGAAGGGGCTCTGAGCTCTCCCTGGAGCCGTCTCCTCTCCAGGCTGGGCACCCCCAGCTCTCCCAGCCTGGCTCCATAGTGGATGCACAGATCTGTCCTGGCTTTGTCACTGAGCTGGGATAACTCCCTTTGATCCAGGATACCTAAACAAGTTATTTCAGGGCATAAATATTTCAAACCATTGTGTAAACTTGAAATGCTTCAGTTTCTCGGCAGGGTTGCCAAACAGACCTCCTTACCCCAGGACAGGATAATCCACCTCCCATTCACCTCCTGAGGTAAGACAAGAATTTATCCCCTTTTGAAATAACTGCTTGTTAAGATAAGGATGTACATGCATCTATTTCTCATGGAATAACTGGAGCTCTTCAGGTTTATCCCCTTGCTTGCCCTGCAGAAACTTCTTTGTGTATTCCAATCCTCTGCATCTCTTTTGTGGGCATGAAAAAGAAATAATGTTTTTAATAGTTCTGTTGAGTAGTGTAAGATCTCCAGATAAAAGTGTAATACTTCCTTTTTTACATCTGATACAAACGATTCGACCAAGGATTAGGAATCAGAACAGCACAGTAGGTTGGTTTATTTATAAGCTTGCGGGTTTATTAACTAAGGCTGTGGGAATAACTTTACTTTTCTGGTCCATCAGTTGAATGGGAAGATCAGAAATCAAAACTACCCTGTTTCCAGTTTGCTCACATTAAAGGCCCTTATTTTTTTTTCCATAAATTGCTGTGCAAATTAACTTCTGAAGGTAATTTTTCTAAAAACTAGTTTCAATAGCACTTCAAAAATATTCTTTCCATCACATAATTTTCTCAAATGAGTGCAGATTCTTCAATAATTCAGCGAACTGAACTTTATTACCTCATTCTATTCTATTTCAGAAGGTGAAGATTAGCTCTTTTGGCTGAAACTAGGTGTTAATTGATGTAGCAGTGTCATGGAACTGCACCTTCAGTTTCTCCAGTCGAGAGAAAAGATGCATTATTTAAAATCTGAGATTCCTTTTATGAAGCATATTTGTAGACTGAATACCTTCTGCTCATGGGAACCCAGGCGCAGACACTCTTTACAGATAACTACAGATGTAAGCTGTGACCTGAGCATTTGAGGTTCAAATTCTGTATGAAAGCTGAATATTAAAGGCTTTGTATAGAATTTGGTGCTTATTTCTCCAACTGCTAAAATGCCAGGCAGGCTTGCAAAACATCCTAGTGCAGGAATTGGTGCAGCCACATCCATCCAGCAACCTCCATGCCTTTATTGATATTTGCTTTATTCGTGTTCTCAGAGAGCCTTTGTTGGTTTGGTGCTGCCATTTGGGTGAATTTCTAGAGAAAATGTTAATGAAAGATCCCAGAAGTCATCCCTGTTTATATCAAGGGGGAATCCACTGCCCTTCATTGCCCCTTGTCTGGAACCTGGCAGGGCTCTACAGCCTTGAGGTTTGAGGGTTAGGAAGAGCAGGAACATTCCCATGTCTGCTCCATGGAAATGTGTCTTTTGAGCACAAATTCCATGCCTGGAACTTCCAAAATTTGCTGCTATGTTAAAACATCCATCTGCACCGAGTATACATTATGCAGATATGTAAATGAAGATAAAATGTAATCTCGTAAGGCTTGGATACCACGGAAATGCTGCATTGTCTCACCAGCACCAAGTTGTCTTTTCTTCTGGGTGAAGTAATGTGTCTTGGTTTCTAGCTAATCATTTTTAATCCTTTCAGTCTACATAGAAAGGGAGGAAAATATGTTTTCAGCAGGGTAAAGCTGTTAACCAGCTCAGATTTCATGTTACACCTGACCACTGATCGCTTGGCCTAACATGTCTTAGCCTGCTGGGCCTACACAACTTTCTCCCTCTTCCCTGCATTTTCCAGGGAGAAGAAGGTTGTGTTCCTGAGGAGGCCAGTGGCAGAGCCTGGACTGTGTTCTGAACTGATCTTAACTGGTTATTTTCTGTAAAAGGGAGAAGCTGCAAAGCAGAAGATCAGCGGAAACTTCTAAGACGTTTCTACAAGCATAAATCTTCCTTGATTGCCTGGCTTGGTTTTAAAGACATGTAAATTTTCAGCTTAGCCAGGGATCTCACAGAAAACCTAGTTCCTGCAGTTTCTTTTTTTCCCAGTTTTTCCATCCACATCCTATGTACAGAGCAGATTTTTTTATATCCTTCAAGAGTATCATGGACAAACAGTGACTTTGTTGTTTGTGCTCATTCTAGTGGAGCAGCAAGAAAGCAATTTCACCTGTGCAGGCAAAAGTGAATTCTGCAATCTAAAGCCTGAGGGCACAGCTAATTACTCTGGAAGGTGGGGCTTGCTGGGGCAGCCTGAGTAAATTGGGGTGCTGAAAGAAATTGGGGGGAAAAAAGAGGTTGCTTCTCTTTTTTTCCTTCTCCTGGCCACTGCCCCCAGTATGCTCAGAGCCATTCCTCAGGGACAAAAGCTGTTCTCCAGGTTCTGCAGGAATCTGGTCCAAGGAAAGGCCCTTCCAGGGCCTGTTTTGGTGTCTCAGGCAGGAGATATTGCTTCTCTACTGAGAGCCCTTCCTGGCCAGAGGATTGTACACACGTTGTAAATGGTGAGGAGCTGGCAATCCTGTGGCAGAGAACCAAGCTGGCAGGGACAGGTTTTGCTTGAGCCTGCCATGGCAAGGCTGCTCCTAATTCTTGAGGCAGGGAAGGGGAGAACAAGCAGTTTGTCTATTATGATCTTACAGCAGTGATTCCACACCGAACTGGAAGCTGTTGTCACAGTGTAAAGGGTTTGGGGGGCTCTGTGTGAAAACAGAAGTGTAAATGCCATCCTTCAGTCTAAATGCTTCACCAAATGCTGAAAGTTCTGAAATCAAACTTAAGGCAGTGACATTATTATTTGTCACTGTGATTCTAAATGAGGATCCATCCCAGTGCTTTTTAACTCCACTGTGAGCTGGACCAGCTGTATTTCTTCCCGTGATAGCTCAGTGTTTTGGTTCCAGTGGCACCTGGAGCCAGCAATTAAGCCTTCACACCAAGCCCCTGGGCACATGATACATGTGTAAAACACGGGAGGAGGAAATGAAAAGAGTGTCCTGCAAAGCCAGCTTGAAAACACATTGAAAGGGAGCTCTGAGAGATCTAATGACGAGCCTAAAACAAGCACCTACCTGGTCAGGAGAGATGGCTCTGCTGGCACCAGGGATGGCTGGTGCCTGCCATCGAGCATTTCCCTACAGCTCAGCTCTGGGGTGAGTTGATGTGAGGCCCAGCTAAGCTCCACACAAAGCTTGGAAAAGATTCTGAGGTATAGTTTTTTTTTTTTTAGTATGTTTCACTTCATTGTGGTTGGTGTTTTTGCACTCATATTTGATTCTCTGCATGATTAAGCACCTAAATTCTTGCTTTGTGGGTTGTTTGTTCTATTTGAAGTTTATTTTGTTTGTTTGCGTTTGGTTTCCATTTGTACCGAGTGAAAATTAATAATTATATGCTAGTAAATAACTGGGGCAACATTTAAAACCAAAACCAGAGGGTTTTTCTTTCTGCTTTCATGTGTCCAGCTCCTTTAGGTTTTTTTATTATAAATTCTCAGCACTTTTTTGTAGTTTTGAATCTTTAACTTAGTAAAGTTGATTGCCCAGAAATCAACCTGCCTATGGAGAAGCACAGTTTGGCAGAATCAGTAGTTTCCAATTAATGTTAAAAGGTGTATCTTTGCCAAAGAAACTGTGGTAATTTCTGTTAAAGTTAAAAGAAAAAATTGGGTATTTTTGTTTTTTTTATTTAATCCAGCCTTATTATATTAATTCCTGTCTACATTATCAAGTCTTCATTGCTGTGACTAAGACAGCAGCAGAAATTATGCCTACATTGGATTTTGAGGGCAACTAATAATTAAATCTCCTGCAGCTTATGCTGCTAATAAGCAATGGAAGTAATTACTAAGTTTGAAAGAAATACACTAATTTGGAAAATGTTTGAAAATGTCTCGAATGTAATGGAGATACAAGCTAGCAAGGGGTTATTGGTCTACACAACATAACCATGGCATTTCATTTTGCTCCACAAGCTGTTTAGATTACTGTCTGAGGACGGCTTCTGTTCATCGCTTTTTAATTTGTTTTTACTGTACAGCAAAACTGGCATTTTAGCTTGTTTTGTAAATTGCTATTGTCAAGGTTATGGGCTTGGTGACCACCCTAAGCTTAGACAGGAATTTTTTAGAAGAAATGTTTATCAAAGTTCTTCCTTCCCTTGGTGTCCAGAACTATTTGATATAAGCGGAATTTTTCCTTCTCTATATTCCTTCTTTAAGTCATATTTTCTGGTTTGTTCCATGAGATTCCCTTACCTAACTGGTGGTCTAGTTCTTCACAGTTCTCATCTGTCTCTGTATGTTCTTCCTAAAACAATAAAATTCTCACAGTGAAAAACTTTCTGTTTGAAGTGGGATGGCAGCATTCCTTTTTAATGTCTGCTCTCTGTGTTCCAACATGGCTTGCCTCTGGCTGGAGTTCTTGCATGTCTCCAAGGATATTACTAATCCACTTTGGAAAAGAATGGAAAATCTGTTTTACAAAGGTTTTAAGTCTTTTAAACTGCTTTTGTTTCAAAATGAGTCCACTCCTTCCAAATTTAAATTCTTTTGTTGAAAGAAAATATTTTTGTTTTTCCATCTTATAGGAAAAAGCTACAGAATTAAATCCATATCAAGATTAATGGTGATGTTCTTAATTATTTTTGAATAAAACAAGATTTTTTTTCTATAGTACTGGAATTAGTAGTTGGATTATTTTCTCCCCACTTGGAAAAGAGAGGTGAGAGAAGTCAGTAACATTTTGTCTATTACTTTAAATTTAGCAAAATTACAGGAATTGCTAAAGAATTAGTCCAAGTGGGTTATTTAATCTCGGTTTGGTTACCCAACCCTTTTTCTCATTTATTATCCAGTTATATACTTGCAGTGTTATTCCACTTCATTCCAGCCCACTCTAAGTCACTTCATTGCATCTTTTTTTCAAAACACAACGTTTTTCTTGTGTACTCCAATGTGACTAAATATTTTAGCTTTTTTCTACTCGGTTGAGAAACACTCTTCTTTTTTTTCTATTTTTTTTTTTCTGGCTATGAAAGCCCTATAGATTGGATCTTAACCCTCAAGGAAAATATTCCAGATACTTCCTCACAGCTATACCTGTCACTGGTTCAGCTGCTTTATCTTAGAAATAAATGCCTTGGAGGAGAAAAAATGCATCAAAATAATTCTTGAATTTTGACACTGCAGTGATCTGTATTTGCTAATGATCCATCCCCAAATGTGTGGTGTGAATCTGCTCTTTCTCTTTTAGCCTTGGAACATTAAACTTACTTAATTTCGAGGAAATTGCTGCAAATTCTTCTTGTTTAAATGCATGTATGTATGAGTGCACTGACAAATACTTCTTTTTCATAGTATTAGTAGTAAAATTTTTCAAAAGACTGTTCCCCCTTCTCTTTTAGGTGGAGATGGAGATCTCTTTATTTACAGTAACTTTCACTGATTGGTTTTAATTACTTTTTGAGATTTTTTTTTTCCATGAATCACTGAGGTTCAGATTTTTGCAGACTCCCCCAGGATGCTCTGTTTGTGCTTTCCTACTCCTCCCACCAAGCAGGAAAGTCAGGGGAAGAGGGCACATGGCATGCACCAGTTCTTGGCTTTTCTTCCCTCTGGTTTGTAGAGGGAAGAAAATAAATCAGGATTCCCATGACTTTTTGTGATGCTGAATCTCCTCTACATGAATGAGAAAGAAGTCGAGGCTGAGCTGCTGAAAACAGAGCAGTGAAATCCTGGCCCTGCTGGAGCCACTGCCTAAAGTTCATCCTGATTTCCAGATGGCAAAGGTTTCCCTGCGTCTGGAGGGAACGCTTCGCATGTTACATGTTCTGCAGTGTTCGCTCTTTGTAGCTGAGTCTGGACACGTTGTTCCTAATTAAAGTAATCTAGGAAATTTAAGCAGCTGAGCTTAAAAATTAGCCTTAAGATGTGTGTTGTAGTCATATAACAAATCTCCTGTGATACTCATTTAGATATTTGCCAAGAATGATGCTGTCTGAAATCATTTGAAGAATATATTCTCCTCTTAAGACCACAGACCTTCTTGTCTTTTCTTTAATTTTTTTTTTTAACAAAATGAAATCAATTGCACCTACTCTTCCATAAAGAAAACCTCTGTCTCTTATCCTTTGTAATTTATCATCTCACCAGAGGAATGAAGTAAGATAGAAATCATTCTGGAGAGAATGGGCAGAGTATGTGGGGTAAAGAAACTGTTGCCTATATAACAGAAAAATTATTTTTCTCTGTGTGAGACAATAGTAGTAGTTCTGTGCTTTTGCCTTGAGTGGCAGAAGGTGACAGTGAGAGAGAAATATTGTTCAAGTCATAATGGAACTTCCTTTTAGTCAAAGAGGTAAGAAGGGTAAATGCATGGTGTTTTCAGCAGAAACACACAATCTTTTAGACAGTCTTAGTGATAATGGGGAAATAATCTAAAATATTTGGTTAAAAAAATTATAAAGACAGTAATAGCATTATTTTTCACTCTTGAATATGTTTTATTCTACAGCACAGAAAGCAATTAATATTTCATAGCAGTGTGAAATTGTATCACGCAGGTGTCATCAAATGCAATAATTAAACCTCGGCAGAGTGGTTCAAACATGCTGTTACTGGTGTGGCCAGTTAGTGCTGGGAGAGATGGGGGAGAGAGGCTGATGGGGGAGCCCGTAGGCAACCAGGGTTAAAAGACCAATGTCAGCAGCATCTTAACGAGCTGAGAAAAGGCTTTGTGCCCAACATGCTGCTTCTTGTGCTTTAATAACTGCTCATTCCTGATACTGCTCCCTTTGACAACGAAGCCTGTATAAAGGTGATGAAAACATGAACTGTGAGTAACATACCTGAGCCACAGTTTGGGAGGCTTTTCCTCTTGTTTTAAGAGGCTGGTGATACAATCATAGCGAGCTACTTCACTGAGCTACAGAGGACCAGGATGGACCCCTTGTGCAAGAACGTTGGTTTTATAAGGAACAGTTCCCCATGCATTCCTCTCTTGTAGAGAGCATCCAAGAGCAGTTATTCAACTCAAAAGATCAAAAAGCCAAGTTTTGTTCTCTCTGGTTTTGTCATAATCTGTCTTATCTTAAAATCAGTGTCAACATTTATCTGTAAGAAGTGAGTGTGTGTGAATGCTGGGCCACAATTGTGGACTTTGGATTCAGGAGACAGGCAAAGGTGATGTTTGAACACTTGAAGATTCAAATTGATATTGGATATCAGGAACTCACCTTAAGAATTTCTCAACCATCGCCCCTAGATATGAAGGACTGAACTGTAGTACTCTTTAAAGACTTCATTTTGTTTTTATTGTGTGCAGTCTTGCAGAATGACCATTTAAATCAAGTCTTATTAATTTGGCTAGAGAGTGGGAAAATAAAAGCAAAGAAACACCCTCAAAACAAACAAAAAAAAAATCTAAAAATTAAGAGGCTGCTGGGTAGAGGATGGTAAACCAAAAAAAGATTGCTTCTAAATTGGCAAGGGAATTTATATGTTATGCCAGGTATCTGCTCTTGTGAGATGAGTTTAGATTTGGAGAGTAGAAGACGAGAGCCTTAGGACAGACTGGAATATGGAGAGCAAGGCAGCTGGGAATTTTGGAGGGTTTCTGTTCCAGGTGGAAGGTGGTGTCTTGAAAATGCAAGTGAAGCCTCACCGGTGAGGGAGGCAGCAAACGTCTGACAGAGCACAGCACTCAAAATGGGCAAAATGAGAGACCAGGCTCAGGGTGACCACTGGGAAATTCCTCTGAGCCTCTGCAGAGTTTCTGTTCCCGTTTGTGAGAAGGTGCCATCGTCTGTTTTGTGACACTTGGAGAAAATACTTCCTGTCTGTGAGTAACATTTGGATTTAGATTTGTAATGTGTGAATGTATCAGAACTGTTTCTTTGGAAAATACCTGGGCCAGCTGAGTTCTCACTGGGAATCTCGTTCAGGGGGAGCGGATGTGAAACTGCAGACATCCTTCTGTGGGAGAGTTGGAGGCAAAGATACTTGTGATACAGCAGGATTGTGATATTCTGAGTAGGTAGCTTGGAAATGTTTAAATCAAAGACTGGGATTTTATTTGAAAAATACTGTCTTGGTGAAGCAAAAATTGTACCAATTCCAGCACCCTTTCTGACAGGTATGTGACTGATCATTAGTGAAACCTCCCTGGTTGGCTCACAGGGTGCTAAAAATCATAGATTTTCAGTCTTTGTGGCTTCTTGGCCAGAAGACTGTAGCTATTCCATAATCCTGCTTCTGAAATGGAAATGAAAGAGCAAATAACCCATCCTAAGTGAAGGCCCTGCTGGTGCCCTGCCAGGCATTCCAAGGACTGATAAGTTTGCTAGGCCTGGCACCTTTAGGATGGGGATGTTGGGGGTTTGTGCTCCCTGATAGCACTTGCCCTACCTTTAAGAGGATTTTAGGGAATGCCCTTATCTTTTCTGGAGCAGCTGAGCCTGTTGCCAGAATTAGGACTGGTGCATGCAGTTGCTTGGAGCCAGAGCAATTTTCTGTCTGGTTTTATTTTGGAAAAAAAAAAGTTATTTAAATTCTTAGATTTTTTTGAAACTGTTTTTCTGATGCTGGATTTGTTTGGGTTGGTTTTTTTTACTTGAATGTGGGTGTGTGGGGTGTCCTGTCTCAGAGAGGGATGATGCTGCTGATGCAAATTTCTTTCATAATGGAAGTTACAAGTTTACTCAGCATTCCTGGCTGTTATGATAGAATTGTGCATCTAAAGTTGACGGGGTTTCCTCAAGCCACCAGACAACCACTGCTGCCTTCTAGTGCTTCTTGTTTATTCTGTAATAACATAAGGACAAGTGCAAAAATATTGCTAAATACATCCCAGTAGAACTTGCTTTTTGTTCTGGCGGAACCTGGTGCACTCTTTGCTGTGATTACTGCTGCTTCACCAGAACAGTTTGTGCTTTTACCTGTTTTATAATTACATTGTTTTCCAGCTGCTGCTTTTGACTTGTTTAAAATATCTGCTCAATCATCTGCAACACTGCTCCTTTTATAAAAAGCAGCAAAAGCCTATGAGCTATTCTTTGGATGGAATTAGTCCTGTTACATGTGTGGCTGACAGGCTGAGACCTCGTGCTGTGATATTTAAATAAACATCTTTGCCTTGCATCAGTTTCTCATAAATCCTATAATTACATAACTACATGTTTTACTTGGGACAATGATGTCTTGGTAAGTGATGTTGGCCTAGTTGATTTTTTTGTGGCACAGTCACAGGATCTAAATATGCAAACAAAGAGGTTTTTTGTGTTCTGGTCCCATAGAACTGAAATACAGGAGGGTCAACTTTAAGTAATGAAATTGAGCAACGCTTTTCATGTTGTTGTATACAACTGAGTTAGAGGTTGTTAATTCAATGACTTCTGGAAAAATCACAGTACAACAATATTTTGGCTTGCGAATTGCTCTGCAAATGTAATTATGTAGGTGTGATGTTAGTCTGTGTTCTACTTGGGGCTGGGTTGCTGCCTTTATATTTGGTTCACGCTTTCTGTCCTCCACAGTCATATATAATTCAGTATTTATTAATGTTTTATGTGCAATGGCATCTTTCCACAGTCCAAGTTTCATTTATGGTAGTTGTTTTGGATGAAATATAATTGTACAGCAAACTAATTGTTGTTCAATACAGAATGCTGTTAGAAAAAAAATGCAAACATCTACTGACCTGTTCAGTCTCTCCTGCCTCTTAAGACTATCTAAGACAGAAGAAATGAAAAGCCAAACTGTCCCCATGCCAGTTGCATTACAAGCTGACAAAATATTTAGAAAAGCTTGTTCCTAGGCAAATATGCATGCTAGGAAATCAGATGGATGTTTGATGGATCTGATAATGAACACAAATTAAGACCCAAATTGCTGAAGGCAGTTAAACAGCCTTGGTGCCAAATGAGCTGCAGCATGTTTGGACACAGTGGATTGACCTTATCTGGGGTCTTTCNTAAGACAGAAGAAATGAAAAGCCAAACTGTCCCCATGCCAGTTGCATTACAAGCTGACAAAATATTTAGAAAAGCTTGTTCCTAGGCAAATATGCATGCTAGGAAATCAGATGGATGTTTGATGGATCTGATAATGAACACAAATTAAGACCCAAATTGCTGAAGGCAGTTAAACAGCCTTGGTGCCAAATGAGCTGCAGCATGTTTGGACACAGTGGATTGACCTTATCTGGGGTCTTTTCCCCCACCACTCAGGCTGGCTGGGGCCACTCATCCATTCACTGTAAATCAGAGTTTTCTGTGTTTTCTGCTGTTATCAGTCATGGCAAAAGAGCTCTTCTTGATTCTACGTTAATATTGCTTTGCCTTCTAGAGATTTTACTCTTCTCCTTAGAAAGAAGTGAAGATGGCAAATATCCTGTATTCTCATGCCTCTTTTGTGAGGTGATTTTTTCCATATGCACTGAGAAATGAAATAACTAACCGACTTCAAAAAGGAAGTTTATCTACGTTGACTCTTATTGCAGTGTTCTCATTACCATCAATGTAAGAGTTTCCCAAAAACCTCATTTCCCTCACTGGTAAAATGCAATTCACTTTCCTCTGGGGAGACAAAGATGAATGATAGAAGTGAATCAGAGAAGGTACAGATAAGAAATAGGATTAAAAACAGTAATGCAAGGGGGAATATGTTGCTAGCATTATCTTGGGTTTAATGGTGTGACCCAGTCATAAAATTTGAGTTGGCTATTGCCATTCCTCTAGAACTGAGGAGAAGATCAAAGAAGACCCCCTACATCTACACAGAAAAGCCTGGAGGGGCTGCAGAGTATTGCCAAGGTGAATCCTCTAGGGAGTAATGAAATTGGAATTGCTTTAGCCACAGTTGAAAGGTTAATGTTCTTGTGATGAATGATATGACAGCATTTAAATTACTCTGCTTACTTCTCAGTGTTGGGTGCTATATTGTCTAAATTGGCCAACCAGCACAATTTTTTTTTTGTTTACTGGTAAATGCAGAACTTCTTAGATCTCTGTTGTCAATGCCTAGGCCTGGCCTTAGTGTCTGTTTAAAAAAGCAAAACAAACAAAAAAACCAAGCAAACAAAAGCAACCCACAAATTACAAACCTGCATAATAAAAAGCAAGAAAATACTGATGTCTTATCTAAATTTGAAAGGGTGAGGTTTAATTTACTGGGCCATGCAGAGGATAATAAATTTGCTTTATGAAACCTGGAATTTCTTTGCTAAAGTTGCATTCTAAGATCTGGAAGACCTCATCAGTCAGTGGCCTTCATTTCTCTCTCATATCTCCCGTTTCTGGGTGTTAGACCTCCTGCCTGTAGAACTGATTTTCCTTGCTCTGGTGGCACTTGCCCAGTTTGCAGCTCAGATCACCAGAGGGTGAACACGAGCAGTGAATTGCTCCCAAAGCAGCAGCATCGCAGAGTTTCACTCCATTTCCATCCCAAGTGCACTATTGGCATTACCCAGTCTCTGGCCTCTCATTATCAAATGCTTTTCGCTTCAGTGACCAAGCCCCTCCTGTTTTCTTTGCTTACCCACAAAATATCCCCACTCTAGCCACAACTCCCTCTCGAATTCCCAAACTAACAGTTGGGCAATAGGCACTCACTGCTCTGTTGCATTCCACAGTGCTTTTAGTCTGACTGAGCTGCAGATACTGAAGTGTTCCCCTTCATGCCAAGACAGAACCAGTTTCTGGCACCTATGATCAATTCTGCAAACCTTTAAAAATGAATATTAAAAAAATATAGTTATTCTCTAGCATTTTCTTAATTTGACTGAAGTTGGCCAGAAAAATCAAAGGTTTATGGTTTCGTTCTTTTTTATTTAAACTTTGCAACTGTGGCTGGCAATGAGTTCCCTCTAATAAAGAATGTTATCAGTGTTGTGGTTGTTCTGAGTTAACAATATGATGTTTCATCCTTTGCCTTCCCCGTGCTCCATCTTCTAGCTCTCACATTCCCTGCTATGTTCTCTCCTATTGAGTGTTTATCCCTTCTCTGCTCACACAATGGGATTTCCCCAATTTGTTGGGCCTGCCTGGAGGCTTTTGCTAAGTGAGGAGTGGTAGTGGCTTTGTGAAGTGCATCTCAGTGTTCTTTTCTATGCTGTTCCATTGCTTCCATCTGGCCAGTAAGAAAGCAGTCTCAGGAATAAACTGACATATTTAACGACTCTCTCAAAGCATGGGACCCTTGGCCATATTTATATATCCTGCAGAACAATTATCTGGAAAAGTTTATCTGTGAAGCTGAGCTAAATTTTTTTGGTTTTAGTAGGAATTTTTGTTTTGTTTTAGTCTTTTGGTTATGACAAATGGTACAGAGAGTTTCCAATGTGCTCCACCATGGTACTAAATTACCATGTTACTGTCATGTTCCAGAATGGAGAAACATTTGTATTAGCAGTGCTTTTAGCAGTGTTTTTTTGGCACAGTAACCATCCAAATCTTACTAATTTCCTGTGTTACATACCAGCAATAACCCTTTATGTTCTGGTTACCTAACCACAGCTACTTACCTCATGCAGAGAAAACACTTTAGTTTAGGAACCGAAGTATAATGAAAATAAACCTGTTAAGCTAATGAGCTTTGTGTAGCTCAGTCTCAGCAAGTCATTGACCTGATGAATATAAACATTGTAAATGGACTGATGAGTAACGAGTTTGGCTTTTGGACAAATTAAGAGTTCGTGTAGAAAACAGCGACACATTAGCACGTTAATAAAAAAAAAATCCTCTAAATTTGCTCTCAGAAACTGAACTTAGGTCAATTTAAATTATGAAGAAATCTAGCACACTGATGGCTTCTGCTCTCATGTAGTGCCTTTCTCTACTTATGCATTGTGCCCTTTTGCCCTGAAAACTCATGTGGAACAGTAAAGAAAATAAATGCTCTGCAGGTTTTCTACGTTGCAATCCAGTTTTTCCGTTGTTAGTGCAAAAGAAAAGAGGGAGAGTGAATCCAGAACACAATCTGCATGCCTGGTGTTTGCAACAGCTCTCTTGTCCTGGTGATAAGAAATGGAATATACTCTTCTCTCCATGCCTAAATTATAAATCGCTGTTTGCACGTGGCCAGGAACATCAGTGTTTGTCCGTCCTGGCAGAATCTGTTGTACTGAAGCAATGCTGTCCACTCTACACAGAACTGCAAGAAAGAACATCCTCCGTCCCTAAAATGACAATAAGTCAATGCTTTGAAAAAATACTATCAGTTATGTAAAGGAAAGGTTAAAAGGTGACCTGCCATTTCTTATTCTGAAAATACACTGTGTTTTGAAAGAATTTTGGTGATTATTTACCTATGAAGAAGTATGCTTTGGTCAGTGAAGGGCTCTGTGTTTTAATTGGCTCTCATTAGTTCTCTGAAACGTAAAAGCAGCAATGTTATGATTGGGTTTCAAGGATCTCTTGTATATATTTTTTTAATTTAAATCTAATCTGTCTTTAGAAATCACAGAACCCTAAAAACATTTAGGCTGGAAGGGATTTGTGGAGGTTATCCAGGCCTTGATCTTCCTGCTCAAAGCAGGGCCCTCTTGTAAGTTAAATCAGGTTACTCGGGACCATGTCCAGTCATGTTTTGAAAATCTCTGAGGATGGAGATTCCAGTCTCCTGAGCAACTTGCTTCATGCTTAATCAGTTTAATTCTGAACTTTTTTTTCCATGTAACCAATCAAAATTTCCCTTACTGCAACCTTTGTCCTGTCTTTTCCCCATGGATCTGTAAAAAAGAGTTTAGCTCCAGCTTCTCTGTATCCTGCTTCAGGCAGGGAATGCCAATCTTTCCTCAGCCTTCCTTGTCCCAGGCTGACTAAAGCCACTTCCATGGGCCTTGGTGTGCTCCAGTCCCCTCACCGTGTGGTGGCCTCTGCTACCCTGTCTCGGTTCCAGATCTCTGTCTCCTCATGGGTGTTCCAAGCCTGGACACGATATTCCAGAGCCAGAGGAGCCTCACATGTGCCAAGCAGAGGGGAGCAGCGGTTTCCCTGGGGCTGCTCTCTGTGTGTACTGGTGCAGTTGTCCTTTGCCGCAGTGCAAGGGCTCCCTGCTGCCTCCGGTTCCACTGGGACCCAAAATTCCTCTGCAGAGCTGCTGCTCAGCCGCTCAGTGCCCAGCCTGTCCTCAAGTTGTTCCTGCGGTTCCGAAATCCCCTCTCAGTCCCTTCTCAGCACTACTGCATCTCACTGAAATCCGTGTTGTGGGGTGCAGGTCAGCTTTTTGAAAAAGGCTGCTGGAAAAATTATGCAGCAAGCACGTGGTGCCACTGGTGGTGGAGCAGCAAAACCAGAGTTTGTCATGAGCACATTGACTTTGTTCCTTCCCTGCTCAGCCTGTGGATATGGGCTCTGATGTTATGGTCTGTGCCAAGAAAACGTGCAAGCACTGAGATGGTTGTTTTACTTTCAAGTCTCTGATTAATCAAAGTCATCTTTAGAGTTATGACTTTCCTCAGACACAGGCAAAGAAGCTGTTTCTAATGGATGTGGGGTTTTAGTGCAAAGGATGCATAGTTTAGTGTGTGTTTAGTTTTCTTCATTTTATGTGTTGTACTAAGAATATAAAAGCACCAGAAATAATGGTAAAATAAAAGCAAATGTTAATATCCTATTAGCTTTAACAACTGAAACTGTAATCTTTTTATTAACAGATGGAGTCCAGACTCTGTGCATTAAGTATTTTAAAAGTCATTTGACATTTAAACAGCAAATGGATCACTTCAAAGAATACACACAAGAAATGGAGGCTTCAAGAATAATTATCTTTTAGGTGATAAGTAGCTTTTCAGTCTGATGCACAGCTAGTGTATCTTCAATCCATCCTCAATTAATAAAAAAAAAGCACGCACCAGTTAGAAGTTATGTCCTATATAGGTCTCAAAGTGTTTTGTCATGTTGTCATATCAGCATCCCCATTTTGGCTGGAATAAAAAATTCCCAAGGTTCTCCAGCAGGAGAATAATGATTACAAAATATATAGTTCTGAGTAGTATTGTAGTGTAGTTGATGCTAACTAGATAAAATTGCTAAGTGTTAATCACTCTTCATCTATTTAGAAATTAACATAAACCAATGCCTCTGAAGCAATGAGGTTCCTAATGCAACAACTCTGAAAATGCCATGAAAACATATTGATTTTAAATACAACCAGCAGAATACTTATAGGAGCTGAAAAGTGGCTGAAACCCTTTGTCCATGAGTTTCATACTTTAGAACAATAAAAACCAAGCACAAACCCCTACAAAACAAAACCCTCTAATTTTTCCATTTACTCCCAAAATGCAGTTCTCTGTCTGGTAAGAAGTTCAGTCCTCAGCAAAAACCCTTTGCTGGTTTTGGACTGAGTTTATTTATATTTGTTTTATACATGTTTATCCTTGGGGTGAGCCTGTCAGTGATGAAAATTCCAGACTTTGTGGAACAAAATGCATTTTGTAATTGGACAAAGCAAAGCCAGGAAGAGAAAGGGCTGCTCGCATGCGATTTTAAGCACCCTGGTACCTGTTTGTTCGAAGCCCTCTTGATCTTTGATACATTTGTTATCTTTAGTGTTAAGCCCTCCATTCTGAGGCCATAAAGATGTGAATAACTGAAATGAGTGCACCAAGTTATTTGGGGGACTTGACCACTGTGGGCTCACTGCCCAAAAGGAGAGATGAGTTTGTTTATTCCTTAGGCAGTGTGAAATTCTTTCATAAGAATTCTTGAGAATTTAATAAGAAATGTTTTCATAATTTTGGTGAACTAAATGGTTATTTTATGCCATTTTTATGGGTAAATCCTTTAGAATCAAAGACAACAGTGAGATATAGTGAATATACATTATAGAGAACATATTCGGAGAAGGAGAGAAAAAAAGACTAGAAAGTGCTTGATTAGATGTACCTTTTGGTCTTAAAAACCATGAATAAATGGAAATTCATTAGCAAACAATCTTGTCTGTAACAATCAGCTTCTCCTCAAGCTTGCAGAAGTCTTCAGTGTGTTACTACACAGTTCTAGGAATGCTGAAAAATAAGGATCAGTGGTGGCCTTACGGTGAAAAAGTCAGCAATTATAGCCTGTAACGCAGACAGAGGAAAAGCCAGAGCTGTTGTTATTGGCGTTCAGTTGCTCTCAGGCTTAACTGAGAATACTCAAAGTTCTCCTTGCTCCACAATGTTCCCAAATTAATCCAGACCTTAGTAATCAAGGTAATGGCTGAGGGAGTGATTCATTATAGGGTGGGGTTCTGCTTTTTTCTCCCCTCTTTTTACAATCTGAAGAAAATTTTATACTGGAATTTACTTACAGAACTGAAAAGGTCTCAGTGTTCTGCTGCTTTTTAAAGTTTGGAAATGAAAATGAAGGGTTGAGGGAGAGCTGAGAATTCAGAAAAGGGGCCTGGAGCTCCAAAATATAAATGTAAATACATTGTATTGTTGTCAGATGTTATAATTCTCTGTTTTCCTTTCGTTTTACATCAGCTTAGTTTCAGGAGGCTCAGAAAGCTCCCTTTGCTCTGTCCATTTTCCCCAGCTGCAGTAAAGAAAATGTGACTTGAAGTAGGTTTTCCTCTTGGGGAAGGAAAGAGCAAGTGGCCTTGCACTGCACAGAGCTGCTGACACGCAATGGTATGAATTTTGTGTTGGACTACATGATAAATTTGTCATTTTGTATTAGAGTTTTACTATGCCAAGATTACAGCCCAGTCAGAAAACTGCGTGTTTCAAATCTGGCTTTGTAATCTTATTTACATTAACTTGTGCTCATGAGTAATCTCTCTGAAGTCAATGGTATGAATCCAGTCATAATGAAATTATTTGTTGTTTATTTTTTCTCATCTGGTAATTATACTTTGCTATCTGATTGTTTTGTGACCCTTGAAGCAAAAGTCTCAAGGACAGAAATAAAATCTTATTAGCTTCTGCACTGGAGCCAGTTCTGAAGAAATGAGAAGTTCTTATATTCTATTCTTAAAAGCAACAGAAAAATCTGGCAAGGAGTGTTCATATGGTGTTAGGAAGGTGGCTGATATATTTCAGATTTTTAAATATAGATGGGACTGTGTGATAGTGCTCTTTCGGATGGAAGATAAGGATCTAAAATTGTAACCAGTTGCATCTGCACCAAGCCTGAAGGAATCTTTGTTCAGCTGAGTTATCACACACACAAAAATACAAGATTTGTAGCAAAACCAGGAAGCTAATATTCAAGTTAGGAATAAAGCTTAATAACATTTACACTCTATAGGTATGAAATATATAACATTTAAAATGTATTTTACTCTCGCTACTCAAAAGCAGTAAGCCAACTTTGAAATAATTTAATCAACAGAAACAAAACCAGCATGGCTGAAAAAATTCTGAATGTTTAAGCACAGTTTTCCTTTTTCCAATATTGCCTCTTCATAATTCTGTATGAAGTTCACAGAGGATTTAGGTAAAGTTTATTTTCTGAAGCACAAGAATTGCTCTGCCCTCTCCCCACTCTTACTATTAATGCACATTTTACACAATTTTTTTGTTTTGTGCTAGTGATGAGAAAACATCCATTAATTTTTCAAACTCTGACTTTTCATACTTAGTTCTGCAAAGTATTTTTCTCAAAATGTTTCAAAAACTAAGGTGCAAACTTCATTTAAACAATTTCATAACATTAAATAATGATTAGTATACTCACTTTACTCAGTGCTTTGTTCATCCAGTCTAATATAAAAGGCTTATTTCTGATTGAAGCTTGAATTAGAGGACAAAAAACCCCCAGGAACATTGTAACAGAATTTTTTTGGGGTTTGGTCAATGATGTTTGAACAGTTCTGTGTTAGAGATTTTGTTGGGAATTTTGTGGGGTTTATTGTTTGATTTGATTTTTAATCTTTGCTGTGAAAGAATTATGAGAGGTTTGGTCAGTTCTTGTCCTGCAGAATAAGTAGTGCCTATTGTTTGTGCTATTAATCTGTGGCATTTGAAGTAGTTTATTTTTAAATGATCCTAAACCATGCAGTAGCCCAGAATACTTTATTGCAGGCGATATGGAGAATTTGGAGTGGTTTTGACTTGAGCATATTATATCAAAGTTCTAGAATTCTAAATTTTAATAAAAAGTAACAAACTTAATTTTCTTTTAAAACTTGGTTTTAAATTTTAAAATACTGCATGCAGGGGGAAAAAGTGCATCCAGATAATTGCCTTGCAATTAAGATGTGACCTGTACCTCTTCCTGGTCCACGATAAGTTTGTTCCACAGATGAATGAGACTGACACCTTTATCACATTGGGATTAATCATTATAGAGTTCTTCTTTAGAATCTCCAAGTGGAAATGCTGATTTGTGGAATGGAAGCTGTCTTAAATTCTTCCAATTTTTGTCATTTGTCACAGACCAAACTAAGTATCAAGTCACGTAGATATTTATAACCAATGCAGGTTGGCTCTGTAGCATTTTGCACACTGAAAATAAAACATTGATGGGGATATTTTTATCAACCCATTTAAGATCTTATAGCTAGTGAGCTGAATTAATTGCATCAAAGGCATTGACGGTGAGCCATAGAATTGAATCATAGAATCTTGGATCTTAGTCTAAATCAAAGTTACTGTGTCACACGTGGGAAGAGGCTGAGTGAAATAACTGTACGGACACATTGAAGAGGTTCTAGTGGAAATCTGGTAAAAATGTAGATGCAAGAGTAGTTTTGGTAACCAGAACCATTCTGAGCAGCCTTCATGAATTCACTGGGCTGCAGAGTGTCTCGTTTCTGTGCAGTGAATCTAGGGGAGGAAATGGAGCTCAAACGTTTTGGTTGTCAGAATTTTTTGTCTTCTTTTTGGAGATTTTGTAAATTTCCAAATCTCCACGTAACACGTGCGCTTCCATCCCCGTTGCTGCGCAATGGAAAGGGAACAATCCCTGATCTCCTGGTTTCCACCAGCGGCTTTTTGCCCAGAAGCAGACCTTGACTCGTCCACCCAGCTCCAGGAGGCTTCTGTGGGAATGGCACGGTCGCACGCGGAGCGAAAGCCGGGTTTGCTTCCCTTGGGAAGGGCCGCTGTCGCTGTCCCGGGCTCTGGAATGGTCCCCGCGGGCTCCCGGCGCCCTTCGCGTCCCCCGGAGGGGCGGCCCCGCCCCGCGCCGCCAGGTGGCGCTGTGCGGTCGCGTTATCCCTCAGCGGATGGCGCGGGACTCGCTTGGGATCCCAGCGTGGGTTAGACCCCTTCTGTCCTCATTAAGTAGATTTTTAAGTATTTTTTTGCCATTCCAGTGCTGGCAGCTTTCCACCTTGTCTTGAGGGGCATCTTTCTTTGACTGGGCCTGCTGACGTGCCCCGTGTGTTCTGATTGCTCAGATCCTAAGGAGCTGCCAAGTTGTTTGAGGTCAGGTCACCTTAGATGGCAAAGTCGCTTCTGTGAAAGCTTAACTCACACTTTAAGAGTTGAGATGTAAATCCCGGTCTAAACTCTTGTACAGTCACCCATTGATTTAATTGAGTTTGGGCAGGTCCTTAATCATGTGGTAGCTGTGGCCACAAAGGCGATCCACGGGCTTGGGAGCCTCCTGTATGAGGAAAGGGTGAGAAGATTGGGGTAAAAAGGCTGATGGGAGATGTTATCACCATGGTCCAGTATTTAAAGGGTGGCTGCAAAGATGGAGATTTCCCCTTTGCAAGGAGTCACATGGGAAAGACAAGGGGTAATGGGTACAAGTGACTTCTGGAGAGATTTCAGCTGGAAACAAATGGACACATTTTCACAAGGAGAACAATCAGCCACTGGAATATTTTCAGTTCTCATTCTCAATTCAATTTCTATTTTCAATCACACTTCTGCCTCAGTGCCTCTTCTTGGCCATCAGGAGGTCATATTCGGGAGACACCGATGGCTTTCCTCGGAGTTCTTCCCATGGCCACAGAGCAGCCGAAGCTGTTCCATGGCTCTGGAGGTAATTGCTGGGTGACAGGCAGAGTTTAACATGTTTGAACTGCCTGAAGGGATGAGCTGACTCTGAAGAACTGCAAAAGTTACAAAACTCAATAAGCAAACAGGCCCTGGCCCCTAGCCTACGTTTCAAAGAGGTGTTGTGACCCATCAGCCAGAGCAAGGATCCAGCATGGGAATTCCTGGATTTTACAAAGGGACAGAATTAGGAATGCACACATCCAGTGAGGATACCCAGAGGGCACACACTTACTGCAGAAACTCCATGTAATATCATAAAAATGTGGGAAAAAGACAACTGGCTGCTTTCCTGGACACCTGGCAGCCAGGTATTCAGAAAGGTGGGAACTCCTTTAATGAATTTGGTGTGTAGTGCCAAAAGCACTACACACACACGGTACCTTTGACCTGGGTTGCAGACATGGGGTGCCTGGCCAGACCAACACAACACACAAGAGGAGGGTGTGAAATCACTCACGGCTTGCAGCTTTTATTTGCCACAGAGGCTGCTCAGTGCATCCAGACTTAGTGACGTGGCCACATCCATTCACTGTAGAAATCCATCAGAGCAAGAAGAATAATATTCCAGGAAAGAGTTGGGCCTGAAGAAAGTAAGCGAGAAGGTTTGTTATTAAAATTAAGGGAAGAGGATTTAAAAATAAATATCAGAATGCTCTGGAAACACATTTCCCAGAGCAACAAGGTTTGTAGGGCAGCTTGCACAAGCCCCTGCCCCCAGCTACTGTTTCTGTGGTGCAAACCCCGTCCTCTCTAGGCAGATTTCTTACAGATATGGATTGCCAAAGGTAAAACTGCAGGAATATTCACAGCACTGGCGTAATTTAGAGCATTTACCTTCAAAGAAGATATTTTATTCAGTTGTCAGAAATCTTATTATCTGAGCAGAGTGAAAAAAAACAAAAGGGAAAGGAATTTCAGGCTAATAAATTGCAAATATTTCCTTAGTAATGAAGAATTTTTCTTAGGACTTTTTAAAGAAAGAGGTGAGGAGATATCAGGATGAGAAATGACGAGAAAAGATAATGCAATTGACAGGCTTGGCCAAAAAAAGGCTGAATTAAAGATATTAAGCTTTCAAAAAATTCCTTTTCCAGACTTGTCGCACTGCAAAAAAAAAAAANAAAAAAAAAGAGAAATTTTCTCTAGAAGCCAGATATGAGACCCAAGAATGGAGAAATGGAGAAGAAACTGTTAGGACTTGGTTGGAATGATAGCTGACCCTTTTTTTTTTCCTTCATGTTTATAATTCCTATCCTCACAAAAGGTTGAAGCACAGATTTTTTTTTAAAATTGATTTAAGCTAAATACAATAATAACCAACTAATTCCCCCATCCTCTCTACTACTAAAATCTACTGAAGGATTTTTTGGGTGAGACACTCATTTCATATTCTCAAAAGAATATAATTTTGTGGTTGTCCAATTTTTGGATCATGGTCCAGATGCTGTAGAAAATTCTTATGAATGTTGGATAGACATTATTTTTGGTTAAGTTGAGGGGAGACTGTCCAAGGCCTCTCAGAGAGATTGAAAAACTAGTTGAATTCTCTAGCACTGTTTCTGAATTTTCATCGTTTTAATCAGATTTCTCTGGCAAGTCCTTTCTTCTTGAATCCATATGCCAATTGTTAGCCTGCATTTTGTCCATCATTCTTAAATATTCCCACAGCATAAACCAAACCTATTTTGTTTAAATGCAAATAAGTCACTGGATTTCATTACGTAACAAATTTTGCCTTGAGGTTGTATGTAATCTTTGAAAGTGACTGTAATATATTCCAAGCTTTTAATATCCCTGTCTAATGTTTCTTTTTGTTATTATACTCTTTTTTGTTTGTCTGAAGTGGAAGAGATTATCTGTACTCTAACGTAAGCCTCCACAATATCCCACTATATAAAGGTTATGGGACTGAGCCCTGGTTTCTCCACAAGATAAATAACTCCTGAACAAAAGGCCCCACTATGCTGTCAGCCAGACCCTCCTTCCCTGCACTGCTGCTAAGCTGCAGTGGATAACGTTACCTCCAGTAGTCAGAGAGAAGGCGGCAGCTGCAGACACAGCCAAAAGTATCAGAATTAAGAAACTAAAAATTCTGCAGTTGGCCAAGCAAATTATTTTCTTGTGGCAGTGGGAACAGCAGCTCTCTCAGAGAAACTGCTCCCAAACCCTTGGCAAAATTAGGATTCTGAAAGCAGTTACAGAGCAGTTTCCAAGAGCAGCATGACTCAGGTTCTCTGTAAGGATGGAAGTTCTGTTTAAATGTGGCAGCCTCATAAAAGGACTTTTTGGTTTTGATCTTCCAGTAAATTTACTGATAAACTCCTTGAGTGTTTGTTTAGGTCCCATCTGTAAAAATAACTTAATTGGGATGGAGTCTACAGGACAGCATTCTCCTTTATTGTTCTATTATAATTTTCTGACCCTAATTTCCTGCTTTGTCATTTGGTTTGAATTGGACCCGTCATGAGAAAAGCCTTCCCCATGAGGCATAAGTTCTGTGTGGGAGAATTCTTTGTAGATATTTTTTCTGTGAATTGGAATAATAAACTATTATAAGACTACTATGGATTTGGAAGCTACTTTGGCCAGTGGCAGCAAGTTTCAAACTTTTATTTCATTATTGTTAATTTTTCAGTTAATCCCATTGTGCAATTTCAGCTCATCTATTTGCTCTTTTTCCTTTGGCAAAAATGCAAAAACTACGTGCACATTATGAACTTGTGCTACTGACATGACTGGGCTTTAATTGAAGCTCTGAATGAGTGGTTTTATAACACACCATGGTTTTAGACATGGTATTAAATAAATATATTTAGAAATTATAGAACAGATTGGTCTTGGTCTTGAATCACTGCTTCCTGTTCCTGACAGGAGACACTCAGAGGGGCTGGATTCAGTACAGCTGTGCCTTAGTGAGGTCCATTCAGGCTGTCACTGGTACTGTTGGCTGTAGTTGCTGATATTCTGTAATATTTTCTTCTGAGGGGTTGTATTTACTTTTGGGGTTTTTTTGTTATTAGGCCAAGGGGTTTCCCATTTCCAGCACCAAGAGCATGTTCTTCCCAAATCCAAAATTTTAATTGTGTTCGCATATAAGCTTTCTCAAATCCTTTGCAATGTTTTTAGAAAGCTTTTCAGTTTGCAGCTTTTTTAAGATTATGACTAAAGGACATGATTTAAATTGCCTTCGAATGCTGATTTGACTCTCTTCTTCCAAACCAGCAGTAGTTGTGTTGGGCAATGTATTTCCATACTTCCTGACACGAGCTGTGTTTATTGAGTGAATAGATATTGTAAATATTGAAAGAAAAAATCTAACTGCAGCTGCTTTTGTGACACAGCAGGTTTTAAAGGCTAGTTCAGAAGCACTGCTGGGGAAGCAGGCACCGCCTTATTTATGATGTTAATGTTGTAGTAACATTGGTTTCAGGGGAGGGACTTTTCAAAGCTTCCAGCTGCTTAACAGCACAAGGAATATGTGCTCCCAACTTTTATTAGCTACGTTTGAAAACCCCACCATATGAATCAACCTATCTGTCAGGATAGATACTTGCTTGAGCCATCATTTGGATTAAATGCATGTCTTAGTGCAGAAGAGAAAAAAATACAGAAAGTTTCTGGAATTAAATTAAAAACATTGCTTAAGATCTGCTAATACAGATGGATATCCTGAGAGGAAAATATTTTTGGATCTGAGTGAAGATTGCCTGGCAAACTTAGTAAACATGGTTATTGAACTATGAATTTTCTTGAAGAGAATTTAGTTTTCAGATTCCAATCTGAAGCCCAGTGAAACAGAAGGAACTTCGACTCAATAGAGTAAAGTGCTTGGAGTAGTTTCTGAGAGCCTTCCTTTCGCTGAATAACTCAAAGAGTCTCAACAAAGTCTGTAGAATTAGTCATTTAGTGCCTCTAGGGATGCAGTAATGAAAAACATCTTGACAAAGTAAACTAAATTTTCTTCTCTGTGGTGCCAAGTAATAAGAGAAGAGTCAGTGGACAGAAAGTGATGCCCAGGAAGTTCCACCTGAACACGAGGAAGAACTTCTTTCCTGTGCAGGTGACTGAGCACTGAACAAACTGCCCAGAGAGGGCTTGGATATGATCTTCTGGAAGGAATTTTCTGAAACATTGTCTGTTCCTGCAAAATTAGTCAAAGCAAGTCAAAATACTTCAGAACCAAGTATTGGAAAATATATTTAATTTTACATTCAGCCACACATGAGCACTTTTCTCAGTGCCTATGTTTGTTAGTGATTCTCGGTAAAATAATCTGAAATCAGACTCTTAAGTATGAAAGAGCAAGACCTTGCCTTTTGCATATTTTGCAACATCAGGCATTGGAAAAATAACAAAAAAAATTTTCAAGAGGCTTGTAAAATTGTTATATAAATTGGTACTTTTCCATCATTACACTACATTACAGCTAATCTTCTGTGAATGTTCTTGCTTATTGCTTTTTTAATGAATGCCCTTCTCAGTTCTGAGTTAGGCTTAGTCTTATGGTTTTAGGAGGGGCAGGTATTGTTACAAGCACAGATGGTTTTGGTTTGTTTCCAAAGTTAAGACTATTAACTAAGTGTTGGCAGCTGCATTTACCATTTTATATGTATTTAAATCCATTTTATGGTAAGAGGTGTTTGTCCTAGGTGTAAGGGTGGGAAGTGCATCTGTACCTTGTAACCTCATCAACCTTTTGGAGTTCAGTGGCACCCAAGGCCAGGAAAGAGCATTCTGATGAGGGCAAAGGGATTCTCCTGTTGAGGGATTCTCCTGCAAATGATGGCTTGAAATTGATATAATGCCAATACAAGTCTGGGAAGTCTTATTTATTTGATTTTCCATAAAACTGCTTTTCGTAGCCCCTGTGGACAGGACGTGCAGAGCAGGCCCTGCTGGAAGAGCATCTACAAATGTTTGTTGTTATGCTTGAGTGATTTTGAATTGCCAAACTAGTGGTGATTCTACTCTACCCCCTGACAAACACTGGTCAGCAGTGTGACAACTCCTAAACAAATTGCCTCACTGACCCTGCTCCTGGACTTCTTTGGGGTGCCCCATTTAAGCCTGCAGCTTTCTGTGGTGCAGTGTTCCCAGCCCGCTCATTCCCATCTGAGCCCTCAGGCACTAAACCTCTGTTCACTGCCATCACCTTCCATGGGTCAGGTCAACACCTGCAGCATCAGAGACCACATCTTGGTTTTTAAAACAACATCTTATTGAAAATTAAACACTTCAGAGAAAGCAATATTTAAAAGCACCATCAGCCTGACATGTCTCCATGTCCACCTTTCTGGTGTCAGGGTTCTCGCTGTGTAAATTTGCAGTCCTGGGCTATGTCAGGTGTTTTGAAAAAAGTTAAATCACTCCTTCAACTCTCCTGATTGGGGGTGAAATACTGAAATAGTCAACTACTCTTTTGTTGTTATCACCATGCTTTAAATATCTCGAATTTCTTCATTTCCTGTAGAAGCGTTTCTTTAGCTGTTTGGGAAACAAATAAAAGTACAATACATGTTCCTGTATCATTCTTGGAAACTTCCTGAGGGAAGAGATGTGGCTCTGAGGTCTTCCTACGCCTTTCAATTTAATTTATTTTATGCAGATAACAGGAGGGTACTTCATTATTCAAGATGCTAATACATTTGTATGTTTAAAACAATTTTTAAAGGGAGAGATAATGTAATAGCACAAAATCAATAGACTGCATTGCTAATTTATTTGAAGTTGTGTGAGGTTTATCTCTCTCTAGCACAATTTTTGAATTAATGCCTTCCATTATTTAGGAATCAACAGACAATGTGACCTGTTGGTTGGTTCTGAAATTCTCTTGATAAATTACAGTCTCATAAATAATTTCTGTTTACCTTGAAGCTTGTTCTCAACACTGTTTCTTTTGTTACCCATTTTTCAAAGCTTGCATTTATTTTTTAGGTGGTTCTTTATTTTGCAACAAAGATGTTACAGAGCTGTTCTTAAGTGTCCTTTATTGTGCTTTTTAAAATTTATATGAATGCTGATGTGAGTTAATATATTCAATGATTTCTCCTAATTTAAAAAAAAGGCTGCGTGGTGTAAGAACAAAATACCAGAACTGTAGCCAGAGGTTTTGCTTTAAAGAACCTTTTAAGTGCTCATCACTTTATGATCTTTTTTCCTGAAAAGTTAAATAATGATGCTTTTGAAATTAACCTCCAACCTCTAAATCCAACCTCCCAGTGGCTTTAGAGAAGAATAAATTCACAAATATCTCCTTCAGCAGATTGCATTTATCAGTTTTTCCATCTCTCTTCAAGATGAAAGGTGAAACAGTCTGACTTGACACAAAGAAATAAGTCCTATCTTGTCTTTGAATTGTTTGCCAAGGAAGTAATGGGCTCGTGGGGTTACCTGTGCAATAGTGGGTTTTGCTGAGAACAGCAGCTTTCTATGAAGCTCACAGAAATATTTGAAATTTAGACACATCTTGGTATTGCAGGGAGAGAAAGGATTTTTGTTTGAACAAACTAATTCTAAAACGTGTTCTGCAAACACATCCTTAAGATGCACTGCAAACACTGCCCCGTTGTTTCAGGTGTCCCATCAGGACTCTGCATCTCCGTGTTGGTCCCCTACTGTCACACGAGAGTCACCCTGCAGCCGATGTGAGCCAGGAGTGTAAACAAAGACCCTTTTAATCACAGCAGTTCTAATTAGTTCTTCAGTTTGCCATCACATCTACTACAACAGATAGACTTAGCACTGTATGGCTCATTCCTAAATCATCTTACTCTCTTCTTATGGAAGACTATTGAGATGTCTCAAAAATTCTGGTGTTGTAAATGCTCTTAAATTAGGCTGCTCCATGATTAAGAAACCTGTTGTGATTAGCCAAAGTCTGAAATCTTTGTTTCTTTTCCATTTATGAACGGAAAGGCTTCATGCAAGGGGGAAGCATAACAACGTGGATATCTTCTGATTCCCTAATCCATTTCAGAAATCCCATGGATCAAAAGCTGTTTGTAAACTCCTGGGTGTGAGAAGCATTCTAACATATGGTGGCCACATTCGGTTTTTAGGCCTAGAAGCAGCAGAATGCAGAGTGAAGCTGTACCAAAAAGAGTATTTCTTACAGCGTCACTGGGATTCTGTTGTCTTCATCCTTCTAAGATTCCTCTTCCTTGCACACTTGCTTATGGACATCAAGTTCATCAGAAGAAAACCTTGAAACAATATTTGGCATGAGTAACATTTGTTGTGATTTAAGGCTATTCAAGTAGCCAAGAGAGAAAACAATTACTGCCTTTCTTTTTGAACTTTAAACACAGCTGACAACTGTTGCCTTGTGTGTCCTCCCCCATTGTCTGCTCTTTACATTAAACCAGCTTTTCTCTGCCTGCAGAAGTGTTTGAAATAATTGTTTAGACAATCATTTTTTAAAACAGATATGCACATATTCATGCAAGCACAGCAAAGAGGAGCAAGCAGTATTAATTCAATTTAAATTAATTAAAGGTTAGTCTTATTTGATTGAAAGTGGAGCATGGGAGCACTGCACAATAAATCCAAAAAATTCTGCATAAGGACTGGAAAATGTGGAAAAGCATGGGCAGAAAACCATCATATTTTGACTCTGCTCTTGCAAGCACACTTGCAAAATGTTTCCCCATCTTTATTGTTCTTCTGGGCTCCTTCTTTACTTGCTGAGCATTCTTTTTAGATACGGGACAGCAGAAAAGGAGGGATTACTTCACACACCTTTCAAGCAATACTGTTCCCCAAACCTATCAATGCTCTTTTTGCTGTTCTGGTGCCAGTGTGGTATTGTGTGTCCCAGGTTCAGTTTGTGGCCAGGCACAGTCCCAGCCTCTGCACTGTAGTTATGCCAACATGCCCAGTTATTTCCCACCTTATGAGATGGCAGCAACACAAAGAACTGCAGAAATCCATTCTATCCCTTCTACAGGGCTTTCATATCCCTAGGGAAAAATCCACCCCCTTTTGGGGAAGTAGGATTTGTGGTTAAGAGAAGACTGATGGTTCATTTTGACACGTTTTGATCAAAGCACTTATAAAGTACTTTTTTTGCTTTGATGCACCTTGTTCTGACTTAAAGGTGTTTGTGCAGATAAGCCCCAGGCAGGAAGGATTTGGCCCTAGTGAGGATCTTAGTGAACATTGGGTAAAGCCAGGAAAGATTCTGTAATTTTTCACTAAGTTTTGAATTAAGTCTCAGTGGAAACTTGCATTCTAGGCATCCCTACACTTATGAATTTTCATGCTCCTTCCGTTCTGTCAATGGAGCCGAATGCTCTCTGCATGGAAAAAGCTGCCAAGAGGCCAAGGAAGTGGTTGTAGCCTGTATTCACTTGTGAGATCATGTTTTGGGGCTTGAGAGGGAGCCAAGCTTGAGAAAGATACTGATAAACTCATGCAGAGTGCCAGGTACTGCTCGGAGCCCTTAGGTGCTGAACAAACCTGAGCCAGAGCCTGAGAGCGCTGGGTTTGTCCAGCCTGGGGCAGAGGCTGCCGGGTCTGTCCAGTGGTCTCGAGCCTAGCCATGCAGGCAATGGACTGGGGTGGCTCTTGGAGGCCCATTAATGACCAGTGACAGGTCACAGCAGGGAAAATTCTTCCAAGTGAGGATGGTCAGTCACTGGATCTAGAGCCTGAGAGCAGCTGTGGAAATCTTGCTTGGAAATTTTCAAAATTTAACTGGGCAAGGTCCTGAGCAACCTGATCACAACTTGAAATTTTCTCTAGCTTTGAAGATAGCTGTGACATTGGACCAGATGATTTTCAGAGGTTTCCTCTAAAATATTAATTATTGTATAATTCTAAAATGATAAAGCATCTTTAGAAAAGTTTTTCCTTTTAGCTGTCTGGTTCAATGTGTGGTGCCAGAAATGGCTGTTTAAAGACAGATGTAGGGGCAGTAATTGTGACATGAAAAAAAATAGGATGAAAAGAGAAAAAAGCAGCAGACAAAGGAAGCCTCCTGGATAGGTTTGGGTGCTGGACACATGGAAAGTGGGAGTGTGACCCCAGGCACTCCTGGCATTTGTCCTTGACTTTAGCGTTGTGCCAAGAGCACCACCACAGCACCAAGAGTGTTTGGATCACTTTCCTCATGGACACTATATGGGAGCAAGAGATCAGACTGAGATCATGCTTTGCAGTACTAATTGCTTAAAACTGCCTGGGATTGGGAGCTCTGTATGGGAAGTCAGGAATGGTGTAATAGATCAGTGCCATGTATAAAGATCAGCCTGGATCAACATCAAAGTTCCGCATCCCAGATTTGGTGCAAAAGAATTTTCAAATCTTAATCCTGGCTTCTGAGATATGTTTCCTTATCATGGTTCTATCCATTATACCAGTCCCTACATCTTAATTAAAGCCCAGCAAAGTGTAATCCTATAGCTCTGTATTTGAAAGACAGACAGAAAGAGAAAACATACTGCAGTAATCACATTGGAGAAGGGAAGGAAGCACATATGGAATGCACATGTAGGTAAGTATGTGGGGAGGCATATTGAGAATCCTGTAGAAATAAGGAAATAACTGAAAAAACTGTTGTAAATACTGAAAGCTAGCAATTCCCAATATGAATCTTAATTAATTTTTGTTTAAAGGTAATAAATCAAGGGTGTATGTTCAATCTTTAGGTCATTCTTGGATTTTAATAAGCTTCAGTTCAAAGCAGGACATGTGGAGTCTTCTTGTATGTAATAATAGGACTCAGTAAAAAGCCTACACAGGGACTGAAAATCATAATTTCTGAACTGTTCTGTTCCAGATGTCTTTACTGGTATGCCCATGAGCACAGTCTACAACAAACCAGTGCTGGGATGTTGCCTGCCTGTGCTTTTGTCTGCTATGGGAACAAATGTTGCATCTGCACAAAGTCTGCTCCACTGCTGCACCTTAGGAAGGAAAGCAGGATTTCTCTCGGCCTTACTTTAAAAAAAATACTTTTTCCTTCATTTAAACAGTTTATAGTAATTTAAAAGTGTATGATGAACACTTCTTTTTCTCTTCCTTTTCCCCATTTTTCTTGGTGCTCTCATCTTCACTGTTAAAGAAAGGTCAAAAAGAGAGTGGCTCAGAAGAGCAGATTAAGTGGCTGTTTCCTGAGGGTTTTTTTTCTATTTTGAAAAAAACCCAAACCCTCAGAATACTGGCAGTGTGAGGCCTGGGAGCATTACACTTTTGAGTGGAATAGCTGCTTTGCTGCACTAGGACAAAACTGCTGTGGGCTTGCTATAATCTGCCACTTTGGGGGTTGATGCTGTCCTTAGAATTAGCACTACCAAGGGTGATGCTTCCAGGAATTCAGCCAGGAATTTTGTAATTGGCAGAATTAACGGCTGGAAAATGCAACTAAAGGGTTATTTCTATCCATGTGCTGTGGAAGGTAGATAATTCCTTATTCCTCCCCCAAAGCAGACGGGAAGAGAATGAGTAGGTGGGAACAGGAATGACAAAGTCGGAGTGTGATGAGTGTGTGTTCTCCTCTGTTAAACTTTGCTTGCAGTCTGCCCCCCACACGACTGACACAGCAACTGAAGTCTCTGCTGCTTCCAGAGGGCACAGGGGAAGGTTGGGTGGCTGAAGGAGGAGGGAACGTCACTACCAAGTTACAGGATCCGAATAGGAGTTGCTTTTGGCTGTAGTAGTTTCGTTTCCGGTAATTCATGCTCTGGGCTCCTGGTTGGGCCCATCCCTCTGTGTGTCTTTCCTGCTCCACTCTCTTGTTTATTGGATAGTAAACACCAAAGATTTTCTCAGAATGTGTGTGTGTGTTGGGAACAGCCTGGATGCTCTTGTAACACGATTGCATATGGGATGATGTGCCCTTTTCCCCTTTCCCGTTTCCATATTAGTAACTAAGCCAACACTTTTTTGTTTGGTTATTTTAACATAAAACTGGAATACAAATACTTCCTTTCACATTCCTAAAAAACACCCCAAACCTGTGGATAACAATACTATATAAAAACCAATTTTGTATTCTCCTAGCTTCCTAGGCAGAAAAAGAGGAGAAAACTGAAGGATTTGGGCTTTGGTAATCCATTTTTTGGGAAATGCATAATTTGCAGTTCTTGCCAGGTTATGGAGTTTTGGGGTTTTTTTCTCCTTTATCTTAATTTTATTTTCATTCCTATTTTGCCTGGTAATTCCCAAGTCTGGACTGAACCTGAACATAAATTTTGGTACTCAAACATGCAAGGGGTGCAAGCAATTTCAACTGCTTAATTTCAGATAATTTCAACTGCTTAATTACCAACAAGGTAAAATTGCCTGAGCAACAAGAATAGAAGTTATTAATGGCACTGACCCAAGATAAATTACTGCTTTGCTCATGTTTGCTCCTCCTGCTGAGCTCCTGTGTAACCCCATCCCTGTGGAAGCGCTGTGAGTACAGAACCCACCAGCTCCATGCCCAAGGGACATTTTCAGGCATAAAATTCTGCTCTGGAAGCTAACAAAGCTCCTCAGGACAGCTACTTCCCCTTGTCCACTGCTTATGCAGATGAGTAATGACAGGCTCTTGTTTATTCTTCTGAACATGCACTTCTCGAGAGCAGCGTTTTTCCCATGCCTTGACAGCGTTTGTGGGTATGGCCTTTCCTAACTGCATTTAAGAGAGGCTGGGTAAATACACAAGTATTGCAAGCTGAACTTGAATTCTGCAAGATATTACATAATAAAACCACCCCCCACCCCAAAAAAGAAATAAATAGAAAGATGAATCTGTTCCCCAGAGTGCTGCAATTGCCTCAGAGATGGAACAGTTTTGTGGGGAAAGGAATTGGTTTCCAGTTGGTGAACCTGGGGAAGGCTTTGCCTATTTCACAGCCTCTGTTTGTTGTTGGTGAAACAGAAGTGATGATAGTGATTTCTGTGAAATGCTTTGAGAGCTGTGGATAAGTTATGGGATGTAAGAGTGAGATAATCCTGTTCTCCCAGGCTGTACAGTAGAATCTCTGCAGTTCCCAAGGGAGCTAAATAGGTTCACTCCTGGCAGCATTTCAAAAGTAAACAGCCATTTCTGCTTTCCTCTGTGTATCTTTGTCTGCTAGGAAAGATATTTAAGTACTGGAGGAATGCCATTGTTTCCAATAGATGTTATGACTAGCACTGAGTATTCTGAGGGTGAGGTGTGCTACAAAAACTACTGAGTGAAGCCTTAAAGGCTGGACAGACCATACAACTGTAACTGAAGATAATTGCCCTTAATAGAAAAATGAAATGCAGTCATTACTTTTGTCCTGTTCTACAGAATAAAAGTACTGATGATAAAGGTAATTTTGGTATTTAACATCCCTGCCCAGTTTTTCAAATTTGCTCTTAAAACTTCAAGAACTACTGCAAAAGTTGGATTAAAAAAAAAAAGTCACAAATGTTAAATTAATGTCATTAGCTGAAAAAGATACAATTGTGGAAGGCAAGACAGCCAGAAACTTCAGTGTAGCAAATTTTTGTATGTAAAATCAAGGCTTACAGTTACTGAGAGGCTTTTATTACTAGACAGCTACAGACCATGACCTGCCTATCAGGTATTAGTTTAAATCTAACTGACTTTTCATTGTCTTCAGTGCTTTGGCGGGGGGGGGTGGGGCAGTTTGCATGCAAAAACTGTAGCAGAAGGTGTGAAGTGGTATGTAACAGTGTGTGGAAGTAACTTACACAAGCATTTGGATAGTTATGCAGATACGCTTGGACCAACCTCTAAATCAATTAAGTCCAGATCAAATCATTCATGAATCACAAATTATTCCCATATGAGGACTTCTCCGTGAGTACGATAAATAAATCTCCATAATCAAACGCAGGACCTCCACTTGCCTGCAGTGGGGGTGTCAGGGGAAAGGGACAAAAGAGTACAGAAATTAAATTATATTCACATGAATTGTTCTTCCAGATGAAACACTTTGGGGCAGCAAAGGCTCCCTGCAATATTTCTGCTGTTACTGCCACATGGAGGGATTTTTGTTGTCAATGAGGCATCTCCCATGGGACTTTATTTAACGCTAGTGGGGGACTTTACCTGTTTTCCAAGAGGCAAAATGCCAGAGTGTAGGTGCTTTACCTGTGAGAAGGTGGAGAGTGAAAATGCCAAGACATGGATGGTCAGAGAGTGACAGTGGCATGTGGTATTTATGGGCAATTACAAGAGTGAAGTCTCTGGCTGCTTCAAGAGAACCACAGGAAAAAACCCCAAGCTTGGTTACTTTTGGCAGTGTATCTCAATCATAAGCTTCTTCCTTTATATCAACTGAGCTGCCATTTTCTATGAAATCATAACAGAAATTAATTTATTTTATTGTACTTTTGAAATGGACTTACTATTTTTAAGAGGGAAGGACTGCATAAAAAGCTGTTTAGTTAGGTAATGTGTTACACTTTTATTTTAGTCTGGCATGTTTGTGAAATTCCAGGCATTTTTGGCTTCCTGTAAAAAGCAAACTTCTGCCTTTTAGGCAAGTGCTGTGAGTGTTTGAACTTTTCAGACTTTCTTCTATGACCACTTTTGACAGATTTCTGGCTGAGTTAATAATCTTAGATATCCTTGAATGCCTGGTTCAATACAAGCAGATCATCAGGCAACAAAGTTCCTTTATGGGTTTGTCCACACTGACCCATCCACCAGTGTTTGTCATGACTCAAGGCAGCCTCCCTGTTACCACCAAAATCCTCTGAAGAACCAGGATTTTCTAAGGGGGGAAAAGGACAGAATTGTGTGAATATGTGAGGAATTAACAGAAAAACTATGATTTGATTAAATGGTTCATTTAAAAGAATACGAACACATGTCAGACTCCTTTAAACCTGTTTTCAAAGAATTAATGGTTTAGTGTTGCTATTGCTGTAATACATAAACTTTGAGTGATGTCACATGGGGTTTCCTCTCCTTAATTATCTAAAAGGCAGTTTTTTAGTAATGTTAGGGCTTAATTTGAGCAAAGTCTCTCTGTAGAGAAGAGGTGCAATACAGCAATGGACAGCAGAATTGGGTTTGTCTGCATAGTTTCAAGAAGAATGTTTTGTGTTTGAGAAACTGGAACAATTACTCAATTCCAATACCATTCATATGATTCTGGTAACAGAAAAATGTGAATAAATAATAGGAATAATGTCTTTCTAATGGGTCTATGTCTAAACCAGCTGATTATTTAAAAACAGATTTCAAATGCTAACAATAAATCAAGTGATCATATTCCTTGTTAAGGTAACTCTTTAATCATGAGGGATTGAGCTGATACACCCAAGTTTGACAGAAAAATGAAAAATTGCTAGAATTTTTCAAGAAATCAATGTTGTGATATTTTGTACAGCATGAAATATTCCTGGGGCTTTTAAGTGAAAATCATGATTGATAAACATCTTAAGACTGTTTTCCAGAAGTGAGATCTGCAGACGTTGGAATCTGCAGTAGGAGGAACAGATGAAGCACAAAAACTCGTGTGTAAACTACTCACTGTTTACAAACAGAGGAACACCTGGAAAACAGGAGTTGACTACTTAGGAATGTTCTGGATGACTGATGTTCCAATTCATACTGTTAGACAGCCCTTTCATAAACGTGCTGCTTTAAAAAAGAAGTCATACCTTATTCAGGCCAGTTGAGGAGACACACTTATCAAGAATGCTGGCAGATGTGCAAAAAAAAAGTAGTTGTTGAAAGATTGTACTGAAGCTCTGCTTGCTGCAGCAAAGGCAACAGATGCTGGAGGCTTCTCACTTCAGACACTGTAGCTGTGCCATGTTCTTTCTTTACCAGAATTTCTTGAAAATTAGGGAGGAGAAGTTTGGAACTCATGTTTCTTCCAATAGGCAGTGTTTGTTTTGAAAATGATGTTTTTCACACAGTGGGACAGGCACAGTAGAAGGAGTTTGGCAACCGACATGGCCTTTTTAAATAAAATAAATCATAGTGCTGCATACGTGGAAATAAAGGCTTTGAGAACTGTTATGAAGGCAGTGCATGTGACTGGTAAAACATGTGTACTCCGTTTGCTCTGTGGTATTTGGGAGAACACATTTGCAACATCAATGAACTGAATACCACTGCAGCAAAACGCCCTTGTCAGGAATCCTTGGCTTGGGTAGCACAGTTCTGGAAGTTCATGACCTGAGACAGGACCCAGTGCCCACACTGTCCCCTTCCCTGGTAAGCACAGGGTGGGACTGGCCTGGCTGGTGTCACGTCCTGGGCTGCCCCTAAGGAGATGTGCAGGATCCTACACCAAGGGGTACCTCAGAAAATGCACACAAGCAACTGGGACGTGCATTTGAATATTACTGGTACCAGTAGCAGTAGCAATATTGAGACGTTTCTGAGCACCTGGGCACAGTGTACATTAGTTTGGTTTTTTGGGTTCTTGCCAAGGATGTGCATTGCCAGCGAGTTTTTCACCCCTTGCTTAGTTTTCTTCAGGTTTTTCCCTAATGCTACAGTTCCTCAGTTTGGATGGGTAATAACATGTCAGTGTTCTTTTCAAAATCTTGAAGGCTTGCGGAGGACTGGAACCAACCAGCTAAAGCAATACTGGGTTGTTTCAGGACAGCCAATGTGTGCCTGAATGCACAGGCGGCCATAACCAAATCAGGCCTTTGCTATACCTTAGTTCTGCTCTGAATCACCACCAAACAGTTTGCTGTGTGCATGCTCCTCTATGTACATTATGGTAGTATTATATGGACCTTTTTGTTTCTGGTAGGCAGTAGCTGACCAATTCCTTGAAAATATTCAGAGGTGCAGTGACAGTTCCACCAAAAGACATTGATCCTTCACATGTTCTCGAAGATGACCAGATGCACTTATAAGTAAAAATGTTACTTAGAGAGGAGCATGGCTTAGGGCTGGCTCTGTAGGGATCTTAACATGGACATTGCCTTGGGTCTTGCCCTTGTGTCAGTGTTTGCAGTAAGAGCCTGAGTAATTTGCCCGAGATCCCATAATGAGATAGCAGAATCAGAACTATGATTCGGGGGTTACTGAACTCTGATGCAGGATTTCCTCTGCTCCAGTTTTCATTTTCTCTTCTGTGCTCCTGCAAATGCAGAGTATCCAATCTCTTTGGAACTTTGCTTAAAGAAAGAATGTTAATTAAAGACAACCCTTGGGACCTGGTACAGGTGTTTTGAATGTACTAATTCATGAGCAGATTTGTATAAAAAAAATTTTACATTTAAGAATTCAAATGCTTAGCTTCAATCTGTAGTGTCTTAAAACCACTGAAAACGTGACCTTCAGCTGACCCATGACTATCCAAATTGACAGCAGAAGGAGCTGCAAAATGGCTTCATTGTGAAATTAATGGATTCCTCTTCTGTGATCGATATGGGGAAACAAACTACAGATTTAAAAAACATCTCTTTGGGAACTGCAACTTAATGATATCAGAATTGAATAAATATATGCATAGTTCCAGGAATCTTCTAATGGAGCCTCTGGGCTTTGATTTTTACATCTGCTTTTCTGTGGTTTTGTAGCTCACCTCATGCACTAGCCATTCAATATTTATTTTCTATTGCTACAATAGTTTGCACATTTATTTTTTTAATGACAAAAGGCTTCCACCCTCTTCACATCTGCATTGGAAGTATTTGCATAGCTGAGGGCCTGCACTGGTAAGTGAAGGCAGCTCTCCTCTAGAGCAATACAGATTGTCAGGCCTGGAACACCAAAGGGAAGCAGTGGGACACTAAAACATTTCCGAATTCAGTCCGTTCTTTGTGGTAGGGGTGAGAGGATAATTTGTAAAAACAAGACAGATAAATCAAAATGGACTATAAAAAAAATTATAATTATTTAATTTGTTGCAGTAGAGCAAAGATTTCCTGCAAAGTTGTGGCAAAAGTACCATTAATAGAACACGTAAATACTCAGTAACCTAAGGGAGAGCTGGTTCACACTCTGAGAAACAGCTTTAGCAGAAATGATTAGTTAAGAAATGTGACTTGTAGTCTAATGGAATATCCATTATAACAGGTAAAAGGGAAACTCTCACCTTCTCAAAGATTATTTCATTGTTTAACATGCTGGCCCTTTAGTGTCCACATTATCTTGTCCATATAGGATTTTTAAAAAAAATATTTATGGGAAAGATGGAGTCTGAATGTCAAAGACTTCTAATCTTTATTGTTACAGGGCTCAAACTTCAGTCAGTTCCATTTATGTTGCTCGAGCCATCTGCAGGAAGTGTGAGCCAAGGTATCCACTTACCAATGACCGATGATAGCACATGGTAAAGATATTTAGATCCCTAAAGTGACACAGAGGTGCACAAGGAGTTTTTAGACCTACACATCTACCTAATTTCTGAAAGTGAAGCATTCAGGAAATGACCAGCACCTGGTCTGCTATAAAATGGATAAAGATCCTACTGAAATAAAACGAGGGAACTAATCCAGAAGACTTAGATAAGAGGAGGGATGCTTGATGTGGACACTGGTACCACTCTAGGCTAAAACCCAGTAAGAGCCCAAGGTTTCAGAGAGGTGTTTCCCATGGCAAAACAGGAGCCAAGACTTCAACCTCATCCCAAACCTCTCTTGAAGCTCAGTTGTGCTACCAACAATCTGCATAGATCCCTCATCTGCAGAGATAGCTTTGAAGTGCACATCAAGGCACATCTGTCCTGTAAAGCACTGCTGAAAACCTTGGAAGTCAACCTAGTCTTTAAAATGTACTTTTAAGCAAAGTTTGGAAGATACTACTGCAAGGTAAACAGAGAGTGCAATATGCTTTGTTTAACTTGCTTAGCATTTTAAATCTCTCAATCCTGACATTTCTTTGTAGCATAAAGCTCTCCAGATCAGGCTATATATTATGCATTGTAAAACTCTAGTAGTGAAAACAAACATTGTTTCCAGAGTCATCTGTTTGCAATTTTCCTTGATTACTCTTCCAATAGATTTCAAGCTGTGGATTGAAAGATTTAATGTTCATATGGATAGAATTTGTTCCTTTTCTAATGATAACTTTAAGCTACATTACTCAGCCTTAAGTCAGCCTGTATTTTACTTTTGTCAAAGACAAACGATTTTGTCATCTTAAATCAAATTGTCATGATTGTCCTCAGCAATCTGTCACAGCAGAGTTATTTTTGTCTGGCTGTTCTGACAGCCAGCTCCTAAAAACAGCATCTGAGTGCGTGTGAACAATGTTGGATGGTGCCAGTGGGGGATCAATGTAGGGATGGCATAAAGGAGAAGGATCTACAGATGAACTTGGCTCCCAGACTTTACAAGAATTTTGGATGTAGAGAGAATCAGAATCAACAGAATGGTGTCCCCAGAAGCAGGCACAGCAACAAGGAGCCATTTATTGTGAAGCACAGGGAATAGGACGAGCTCTGCTCTGGGAATGGGAACAGTCACCCAGCTCTGGAGGAGGACACGGCCCCTTCCACTCCCAGCTTTGGTGCCCTCTCAGGCTCTCGCTTTCCGACTCTGTGGCTTTCACAAGGCACAGCCAAGGAGGGGAGGTGCAGTGGTGATGGAGACGTTGTTCCATGGCACTTCCCCTTTCCTGCTGATGAGTTTACCTGAGGGGCTTTGCTGTGAGCCCCAAGCTCCTTGTAATCCCTCCTGGGAACACAGGGAACAAAACTGGGCTCTCCTCTCTCACACAGCCCTTTGCATCTGACAACTACACTCACATCTCTTCTCTTCCCTCTCTGTTGAGGCTAAAACAATAAATTCTTCCGAGGCTCCTTTCTACATTGTTTTCTTTGCTTTTGATCATTTATTGTTTTTATTGCTATTAACAACACAAAACTGAACTTTCAGTACTAGGAATTAGAATGAGTGCTGTGGAACTCTGACAGAATTAGAGCAGACTTGTACATATATGGTTTTACATTGAATAGAATAAGAACTGGAACTAATTTGTTGTTACAAAAGTAAAAGTACAAATGTCCTCAAAATAATATCTCAGAACAAGAGTGATTCCGAGGACACCTAACTATGTAATGTTACATGCTGAAAGGTGAAAGAGCATTTAATTCTAACTTTTGCAAATAGTCTTTTTATGATTTATCAGATTTTAAGTGTTGTTTCTTAATTAAAGCATATATTAGTTGTATATGAAGTTAATTCTCTGTAAAGAGTTGTACTTCAAATTAGCTCAACACCTTCTAGTACAAATTAAAAATTAGGTAAACAGAGTCACTGAGCAATATTACTGGTGACATTTTATATAAACATGAAATTAGGTAAAAACTGTCTCATGGTTGTTAACCGTTCCCAGATGGAATAATGATAATTCAAAGCCAGAATCCAGCACACAGAACTTCCAGGTAAATGCTGTGGTTTATAGTTTTATTTGGAAATATCTACAGTTAGCTTTTCCTTCTTCTGAGCTTGATACAACATTATTTCTCATTTTCCTTCTTTTGCTGTATTCACAATGGACAGATTTTTACATTAACTGGTACATTGGCACCAGAGTCCCAAAAGCAAACCACCTGAAAGTGGAATTCATGTAGAAAAAATTGGGATTTTTCTTTCCTAAGGAGAAAATACAGCAATAACACCTGAGGGAACACAGTGGAATTCCAAACACAGACTGAGAAGTTCATGTAAAAGCCAGATTGTACCCATTGAGGAGGCTCTGGAAGCTTTTTCAGCACTGGGATGTGTTTGGGATTGGAGCTGAAATCACTGGACATTGTCCACAAAAGGAACTCTCAGGACAAATAACTACTGCCTTGTTTGTCCCAGGATTAGGGGACAGATGAGGGTTACATTTATAGCAAAAGGGACACAAAACTGTAATGTCACTTTTTAGGCATAATTATTATCACAGAACTTGTTATCCTGTTTTCCTATTCAGTTCCCAGACTGTCAGGAGAATTACCAACCTCTTGAAGGCAGCAAGTTGTGTGACCTGGGTATAGGCATTTGGGGGGGAAAACTTCCAGGTTTTGGTCATAAAGGAACATTAGGAACATTAAGCATTCTTCATAACAAAGTTTGATCCTTTTTTAAAAACCCCAAAACTATACAATGTCTTTTAAGGAAGAATATGGGAATATAGTATGTAAAGTGGTTTTATACAATAAATAATCTATTTTTTATAAATGTACAAAATCAGTTATACAGCAAGTAAGAAATGGATACAAATGCAATAACTGAAAGATATATTTAATTTTATAACTGTAATAATTTATTTATGAAATATATCCACATATATATAAAATATATCATATGTTTTGGCAAAGACCTCCCTTTCTTGTTTCAAACAAAAACTATTACCACTGGTTTAAGCCCTATATAAACATTTTAATTGTTGATTTATTTTCAGTTTTTTTGGTCTCCATCTTTTTTCTTATAAAATATAATTTAACAACGTGGGGTTCAAGTTTAACCTATGTGCCCTGGGGAAAGTCTGCATGAAGGTCAGTCAACCCCCAAAAAAATTTTGTAATGTCACAAGTAAGGGATTTCCTCTCTTTTTAAATAATATAGAAAAGGATTTGCAAAAGTTACTTTTTTTCCCTTGCTTACTCTTGCATCCTTGTAGCAAAAAGAAGTCCATAATTTCTGAAGAAATTGTTTACACTGAAAAATGTCCAGGGTTGGATTTAATCCTTATTGCCAAGTTTCCGGGTTATTTGGTGATGGTGTTTCAATGGAGAGGTAAAGGTGGGATTTGCAGCACCGGCAAAGCCCAGGGGATGTGCTGCGGGTGTGATGTGTAGGGGCCCTGGGACAGCAAATGGCCAGCACAGAAATTACTCTGATGGCATGAAGTTCCACTGTCCTACCCTTGCATCTGTAGGAAAATTCTTTGGGATGAATCACTGAAGTTGTGTTCACCAACTACAGTGCATCCCCAAATAATCACTGCAAGTGTTTTTGAATGGAACTTCCAAGTGCAGGAATAATTTCTGCCTAAATTAGGTAATTTATTGAATACTCAACGTATACTCTTAACTTGCTATAGTTCAAAATAATATTTATATTAGCCATTCATATTTATTCTGCATAGATACTGTCATTTAAACATCTGCCACAAAGTTACAATATGATGATTCAGGCTTGCATACATTAACAAGAGAAATATTTTGTATCTGTTTATTCTTAATGAGAACTCATGTAGAGGCAATCTCCCTCTAACTCTCCACATTCTCCACTTGCAGCTGCCTGCACAGAGCTGTGGATGGATTCTTCAGACACAGAGCAAGCAGTAAGTGGAACAGTTTCTACTGTACTTGTTTAAATCACAGAGAAAAACGTTTTGCATTGCTGAAGTTTGGGTCTGCCTTTGAAGTTTTCTTCAATAGTGATACATTCCCTGCCAGGTTACATGATGAAGATTATCCTTTTCTGAGGCTCTCTCGAGGGGAGAAAAGCTTCTTCATACAGGTTCCCATGCCCTCAGAGTGGCACTGCTGAAACTGAAGTGTTGCCTACTGCTGAATTCTCCACTGGCATCACACTGAAGCATCAAGTTTGTCCATCTCAGGGGAGAGTTGTAGTTTAAGTTCTTGTTTCTGAGCTCCAGCAAATAAATGTTAAAGCTTTAAAGAAAACAAACAAACAAATACAGCTAAACTGTTGAATATTCAGCACTAAGTCCCTGTTACCTGATGGAACTGTGGCTCCCCTCCTTGCTTATGTGTATATACACAGAGTGAATTCTACACAGTTGTCCAATTAGCTCTGCTCAAATAATCACTGCAATAAATTCAGCTTGGGGACTTCTAATCCAAGTACTTCCCTTCATAGCAAAAAAACTGGGGTAATGGTGTGACTCTTTTAGAAGTGGCAATAATTGAAACTGGCTATTAGGTTACAGTAACCTCTTTATACCTGACATCAAAAGCAGATTTACTTTTCCCTCCAGAAACTTCTGCCACGAAGTTTTTCCTGTTTCTTTATCTTAACACTTCAACTTTTACTGGAGCACTGCACTGGGACGTGCAGCTTAATTTGTTGCAGTGCTAAACGAGCAAACACATGATAGACAGGAACAGCCCTTGCCCTAAAAAAAAAGCCAAAATATGTACTGGCTTATAGCCAAATAATCCAAATTTTGAAGGAGTTGCATCAACGCAAGGTTGTAGCAGTTCTGTGTAAAGTAAAGTTTATTTTAAAAATTAAATTAGGAAAAAAACCCCAAACAACTCACGGGCCAAATTCTGTACTCATTTAGGAAGGAGCGATAATATTCAGTTGAAAGATTTAAGGGTTCTGCAAGTACAAAGGACATTTATGGAAAGTTACTATTTCTTTTCAACATTAAGCATCTGTAACATACCTGATTGTTCAGAATCCTCCACACTCTGTGTGCTACTGAATGAAATTGTGTTCCTCTTCCCTGCATTGGTCTTTCTCCTCTGTCTTTTTCATTGATCCATGATTTCTGTAGAATAGAGATTTCCTAAGCTTGTCACTGTGTTCCCATCAATGTCCCCGTTCATGAAATAATTTCATGCTCTTTGTTAGACTACATAAAACATTCCTTTCAAAAGCACCACATCATAAAAAGAAACAGCAAAAAGAAAATTCCAAACACTACTGGCTGGCTCTAGCCTCTTTCCTTCACTTACTAAACTCTGATCTGACACCAGAGTTTTCTTGCTTTTTTCTTCCTGTTCACTCCCCCATCCCACTGAAGGGGAAGTGAACAAGCATCAGTGTAAGCGTTTGGCTGCTGGCCAGGGTTAACCCACCACAACTGCAGCGGGGAATTTTATTTAAAATCAGTATCTTTTAATCAGTTCCACTTGATAAATGCAACTTGATTAATTTATCTCCATGAATGACCTAATGATGTGGCCAGGTTGCAGTGTTAGGGAAACACACTCACCTTCTTCTGTCCTGCATTCTTCTGCAAAACTGCAAACACTGCTTGTCATGAGCATCCGAACAGGAACATCGGAATGAGGACTGGGAAGTACTTTGAGTCTGGCCTGTAGACCTTTTGCCTCTAAAGCTGCCTCTATAGTTAGACAGTCCATATGGCACAGTCCTCCTGTTGTGAGAATCACACATATTGTGTATTTTAGGAAACAATTAAAATTATGTTCCATCTCTTTTCTATTTTAGTGAAGAGATCTGTTGATGGAAAGCAATAAATAGTGGCAGAAAAATCAAACCCTATGCTCATGTAACTTCTGCTCTATCAACTCAGTCTTTCACCAAGTTATAAATTAGCAGACAGTCAACTCTACTGGCAGGATTAATTGGCAACTACACTATCAAAAAAATTTGGAATACCTAAGAGGTGATGCAAATACATCCCCAGGTTATTGTTTATTTTACTCCTTATTCCTGAGTCTTGTTGGTTTCCCCACTCAATGCACAAAATTTATTACATTCAGTGCCATGGCTGGTCTGAAGTGACAGGAGCTGTGCTGATTTCATCAGATCAATAACATTGTAGTTGTCATGTAGTTCATGGTTCTGAGCCTGATTTGCCATTAATTTTATCATCAAAAAATGGAGAAAACTGTCAGCATAATTCATTTACTGCATCACGTTTGGAACATGACCCCTGGAGTTACAAATGTGAGAAACTGCCAGATAATCCTCCCTGTATGGCTCTACCTTTCCGTGAGAGATCCTATTCTGTACTGCAGCACATCAAGAAATAGGAGGAGGTACCTCTCTTTATTTCCCTGTATGATTTGCTCTTTAATGGGTTATAGTCAGTATTATTATCAGAAAAGGACATGGTTCATCACTGCCTGCTAACAGCCCCAAAAAGCGTTGGATAGTTTGGATTAATGTCATAAATTGCTCTCCTCGAAGTTGTAAAAGAATCTCAATCAACAGCAGCTGAACTCCCCATGAAACTTCTGGAGTCTCATAAAAGTTCCTGAGGACTTGAGGGATGGGCTAAGCAAGCCACAAATCCACAAACACTAAAAATCTGAAGAGAATCTCATGTTCAAAAACGAGAACGAAGAGGGGAGGAGTGAAACAAAAAAAAAAAAAAAGCAGGGAAGAGGAAGTTAGAGTCAATCTAGAAAGGTTACAGAAAGGTTACAGAACAAAGCCTGAATAATGAGTCTGGAACCACTACCTTCACATAGCTCTGCTTCTTTCATTTGCTTTCATAAAAACATCATTAGGCTGCTAATGGGAAAGCTGCAAATTTTCCGGTTTCCCACACACATGGTGGGCTGAAAGGTTCAGAAACATCGTTTTCCTAATCTCTGCAATATTTTTGATGCAGCATCAGTACAGTTGATGCAAATCATTTATTCAAAGCCTCTGCACTCATAGTACATTTGTAACAGTGCACTTTGTCTTTCACAGCCTGAACCTGTCAGAGTTAGATTGATCATAAAATCATCCTGAGAGAAAGTCACAATTTGTGTGTTCAGAGCCCAGGAGATGGTTTTTCTCCAGGAGATCCTGGTCTGTCTCCATGCAGAAACTGTTCCTTTTTTTCACCATTTTACTCCTATGTTGGGACACTGGGAGAGACCAAGAATACCCATATTTGTCTTAAAAGATATTAAGATGTGATTTTGGCCTCCGTTCTCAAATCATCATTTAAAAAGCTTTTTGTTGTCTTAAGGATTAGGAACAAGTCTCATTTTATAATTTAAGAGTATTAATAATTCTATACTGACATCTGCTTTAGAATAATGAATGTGAAATGGCTAATGTAGGGAACTTCTGACATAAATAATTGCTCCATGGTCGTATATTTTACACATTCATGTTCTTTATGAAGTAAGGACTGGTATTTAGAGGCAGGAGCAGGGGAAAGTTCCTTTATTTTTAACAGTGGCAAACCCTCCATGAAAACTGTCTGGTAAAATTCTGTTATTCAACTCCCTGCTCAAACTGAGACTGAAATGGAAAGATGAATTTTGTGTGTTTTAAACAAATGTGAGACCTCTGTTTAATGACAGATAGTTTGCCAGGGCATAAAGAAGCTTCTTGCAGCTTTTGCAGATGTCATCCTACATTATGCTAACGAGACATGAAATACTGTCATATGTTATTCTCATTATTTAAAGTGATTTCTTGTTCAAAAGTGCACTCTTTCAAAATATAATACTGGGCTTTTTCACTCTAATTCTCTACACCAAAAGCTCTGTGGGGCTGAGTTGCAGTTTGCCCTGTATCAGAGGCTCTGCCTGAACAGCCACAGAGAAAGAAGGGCATGAGTTTTATTCTCAACTGCTGCAACTTGCAAATTAATGGACCAACAGAATTGTCATCAACTTTCAATTTTACCTTAATCCATCACTATGTGAACTACAGTGATTGAGGAAGGGGCCCATTACAAATCTGCTGCCTTTCCTAAGAGACAGTAAATTCCAGCAAACAGGGAGGAGTGGAGAATATAATTATAATTACGAGTGATAAGAGCCATGAATCACAGCCTTAAGCAAAAGAGGAAATTGATATTTTAGATACTCCTTCTGATCTTTCTAATGAAGTACTTTATGCTTCATAGCTTAGAAAAGTATTCAAGGCTACTTCATTCTCAGTGGACCAGAAATATGTGCCAATGCAACGACATTTTCAAGTGTTTCAAGTTTCAAAGATTTTTAACCAGAATGTCCACGTGAAGTTTTTGTGTAAGGTAATGTGCAGACTTTCCAATCAGAGATAGAAATACAATAATACTCCCAATTTGCCTGGTTTTGGTTTCTAATCCAGAAATTCAAACACAAACCAGATACACTTCAATAGCAACCCAAAGTCTTTCTGACAATAATCACAAAGAGCTTGATGTATTGAATATACACAGGGCACTCTGTGTCCCCTCAGTGAAGAAAAGGATCAGCTGGAGTAGGGCAGAGACAGAATTGTGGGGATCCTGAACTATCAGTTCCTTACACTGTGTTCCTTGTGGTTATGACCCAGTCCCTGGCCAAATTACTGGCTAAGAGCCATTTACTAATATTTTGGAAATTTCTCTGCAGCATCCATAGGTTTTTAAATAATTTCTTTTTTTAAGGTTTACATTTTACAAGAAAATTTGAATTCTTGACCTTTAACTCAGTATGCAGCATTTCTTCCTTTAGGAGAATAAAATTCTCCTGAAGTAAACGAAGATGGGTTTCAGAGATATTTAAAGCTAAGGTGTGCTGTGAGTCCTTAATGCCTTTCTTCTCTAAAAAGTAGAGAAAAAGCAAACCTAGACATTTCTGAATCAGCCCTTCCAAGGTACTACTTTGAACTGGTATCTGATTGGCAACACCCAAATCTGTGATTTCTCAGGAATTACTCTCTTTTCGGGGGTTCACTCCAGCCAGCCAGTGGGTGCATAAAAGTCTGCGTGCTCAGTTTTCAACACTTTCTAACACAGGGAAGGTCTGAGTTCAAGGAAATAGTTTATTCTTCAGCATAAGCTATTTGTTCTTTACTCTGTATGCAAAAAAAAGACAAACAAGCAAACAAACCAAACTAGCACAACTCTCCAGTACTTGCAATTATTCCATGTGTCGTAATTATGCTTAGTGCAACAGATAATTAACCAAAGATAATCCTATGTGTTACAGAGCAGCACAAAAGTAATCAAAGCACAGTGTGTTCTTGTCAGATTGGAAATAACTATCTTGTCAGATGCTGAAATAACCTAGATTATTTCTGTACTTTGTGTCCACAAAACACAACCATAAACGCTCTCCCCCTAAAAGCCAGCTAGCTCTTGGAGCAAGGTTTTGTCATTATATTAACAGAAATAAGCATTTGTTTGTTGAAAAAAGACAAGAAGTACCAAGTAATTGGTACCAAGTGATTGCTCCACTGAACAGCCATTTTGAACCAGTGAAAATTTTCCACAGAAGAAAACTGCCTATTGAAGGATTAATGCCTTCAGGTTGAATTGGAAAGGATGATTTGCCTGAGTCCTGCTGTCCCCCACTCACAGTTAATGCTCAGAATTCAGGCAGACAAATCCAATTGGTTTATTTTAATTTTTATAACATGTGGCTGAGTTTCTCATGCTATGTTATAATGGACCTGTGAGCCACTATTATTTTCTACTTTCCCAACTACTTAAATACAGTAGATACCTCCAGGGCACTAGAGAGTTTCAGCCAAAACAAATGGATTGAGGGGGTTGCAGCAATCATCTTAGATGCTGTGATTTCAGTATTCAGCAATATATTTTCTGGCACATATCCAGGCCAGCAAGGCTCCCAGCAATCTCCAGTGTTTTCAGACAATCCCAAAAATGTATGAGATCCCTGTAAGGACCACTGAGAGCAAAGAATGCAGAAAGGAAGCAAAATTTACCATCCTCCAGATGAGACAAAATGTCTCCAGATCGAAGGATGATGCTTGGGGGAAATAACAGATATTTCTGTGTATATTTTCATATAAAGGCACTGCAGTAGCACTGTGTAGCTTTATAGATGAAGAGATTATTGGCTCCTCTGGATGTTGGCTCTGGCTCTTTCTGTAACAGGTGTGGTTTTTTAAGAGTTCACAATAGAGGTACCTCCCATATTAACCCATCCTCATCATTATTTAAGGGGTAAATGCCTGACTGGTTGGTTTGGTCATCCTGACCACATTCTCAGAAGCTGCACTTTTTCTGAGTAACATTTTGCAGTTAAAGTTATTTTCAGATGAAACAACTTTTATCCTTTATAGCCACACCTTTCTTTTCCACGTCCTCGATGTAGTAGTCAGTGCTCTTAGATACCTACCCGGCTCCTATTATCCAAAAAGACACACCTCCATGACCTTGCTATCTTATCCTTTAATTAATACTTGCTAATTCAGGAGGATGCTAATTAGTTTTAGTCCATTAGCTACAGCTAACTTAGGCAATAAGCCAAGGACTGCACACATCTGCTTCATCATCCATGTTCACTGACCACGTGAGTGCTTTGATTTTCCTTCCCCTGGGGCTTCTTGGTACCCAAGTTAGGCACTGTGAGAATATGGGGGGTTTTTATCACTCTCCATCCTCTTCCTGTAGCTGTCTAAGGGATGTTACAGGTTTTGTTTCTCAAATATGATCAGAACAATATCTGAGTTGTTGTGTGAAAAGCTGGGGTATATTTCTTGAGGTAAACAATATGAAGCAAGCCTAGAGGGGGTGTCCATTAACACCCCAAATCCCCAGAGAGGCTGGGTAGAGCTCACCTGACCTAATAAACTGAGCCAGTGTTTCACAGAAATAGCTCTTTCAAAACAACTCTCAGCATCTCCTTGAGTGCCTCGTATCAATCCCAATCTGCTCCCAGTCCTGTGGCAAGATACATGATCATTAGTTTAAGGAAGTAAGTAAACTTTGGAGCAGCATCTTCTGTCTGTCAGGCCCAAACTCCCATTATTCCTTTTCTCCCTCTGACTGGCAGTCAGTATTATTAGTAAGTGGTTCTTACCACTTACCAGTGGTGCAAAACCACTGAGGTAAATCCCAAAAAGCAGAGCAGCTGGGGAATATGGATGAAAGGAATCAAATTAAGATTTTTTCAAACTAAAATTCAGAGTACTTACTGCTGCTTCAGAAGCCACCACAGCAGTGCACACAAGGAACACACACTAATGCATGTTCCTACCTCTCTCTACAGAGCCTGTATAGTTCAAAATCCACCACTGGTTTAAAAACAAATAAAACAAAAACCTGGGGGAAAATAAACACATGGTGTTAAAATGTAAGACTGGTGAAAGTGACTGTGGTTTGACAGCCTTCCAGAGTGTTTACTCTTAGAATTAGACCAGCAGGAGCAGCAGTAGTGAAATTTCAAAGCCCTGGCTATCAGCGTGTCTCATCCCTGACCTCATCTTCTCGGGGCCAGCTCCTGCAGGGATGTGGGATTGTAACTGCAGAGCCAAATCATTCCCAGTCTTTCCGAGAGACTGCTGTAAAACATCAATCCTGGGAGTACTGTCAGTAAGCTCAGAGGAGATATTCTACTTGCAGACTGAGGAGGGCATGCAAGCTGTGCACACTTCAGACAGTGAGACACTGAAAGTGTGAAGTCAGAACACAATTTAAACATGCAAGAATATCTCTTTGAATAGAGAGGCCTAAAATCAAAACAGTTTGTCCATGATAAAACATAACAATTACAGCAGGAGCCTGTAACTATGTTCAGTAAATCTATTTGAAATATTCTTCATTTGACATGAAGATTTTGCAAGACAAACAGGTTCCATGTGAACATGTGGACATGAAAGATTGCAAAACCAGGGCAAGCTTCATTCAGAAAAATAAAATCAACTCAACAAAGATTCATCACTTCAGTTTTGGCACTTGGTTCTGATGGTTAACCATGTGCACTGTTCAGCTGACAAATCAGCTTCCTTATTTGAGCTTTCTGGCTGGCAGCCACTGTTTTATCATCATGCCTTTGGCTAGCAGGGATTTTCAATCTGATCTAGAGTTTATAACCACCTGCTTAATTGTTTTGCTGAACAAGAGATCTTTAGCTGTGTACTTTTATTTCCAGTTAAATACAGGACATCATCTATACTTATTTAATGATTAATATAATTATCCAGAATTGGGGTAATTATAATAATTTAGAACATCACTTAATGTCCATAAGAATTAAAAGCATCTTAAATTCTGTTATATGGGCTTCTGTTCAACAAAATTCAATCACTGAGGAGATGCAGGTAACAAAAAGATGTTCTGAAGGAGAAGTTGGCCAGCAGAATGTGCAGTTCAGAGCAGAATAACCACTGGTTGTATTAAGTCTTATCTTTTGTACCACCATCCCAAGATGTCATCATGTGAGTGAAGCGATGATAGGGTACAAAATATTTCCATTCTAAGATGACTTTCTGATGGTAACCTAAATCAGTAATGAGCAAAGATCATTAACTTGTAACTGTTGGAGAGCTGGGTGCAGGTGGGATCTGCTCAGTCTGTTCAGCCCCTGACAAACCCATTCATCATCGCTTACAGCAATGACCACAAGAATTCAAGTGCTTGAAAAGCCTTTCCCACCTCAGCCAGTGGTCACCTGAGGTCAGGAAAACATGTTTCTATTGGGAACTATCTGGAGCTAACTTGTTGCTAAGGATTATCTGACTTGCATGAGTCACAGAAATAAATTTCTTTATTAAGTGACAAAACATCAGATCCTTCCAGTATCCCCATGTGCTCCCACACCATGGAGCACTCACCAGTCCTCCGGTCCTGAGTCCTCTGTTAAGTACAGAGGACCAGAGCAGCAATGCAGTGTTAGATCCAAATCTGCCTTTCACTTTGTCCATCCAATTTTCCTGATTCAGAAATTCATGTAATTGGGAGACAGAACTCTTAGATCATCATGTAAGCTGGTCTTTACAATGTGGTCACAGAATTTCATTCAGTTACTCCTCTTTTGAACATAATAACAAATATCAAAAAGACATGTCATTTAGGGGAAAAAAAACCACTTTTGGTTTGATTTAGACCCTTCAAAAGAAATGTTCTTATTTTTGGTACTTAGCTTGAGTGATGAATTCTCCTTTGGAAACATCTGGATTGTTGCCATAAATTCTCATTACACTTTTATTTTAGAATTGAAGACCACTTGAATATCTGATATTTTGCCCTCATGATAGTAACACTTTCTTAGGAGCTGTTACCTTTTAATCTATCACTCATCATTCTGAGCATCAATAAAGTTTCACACAGCAACATTAGTGTTATCAATTGAACTGTTATTAATTAACTGTTATTATTGCTGTTGGATGCACAACCTCAGTTCACACTGAAATACAGGACCCCTACTTATAGATCCGCACTGAAGAAGTGCAGATCTAAAAGTAGTCTTGCTCATATTTTTTCGCTTGCCTATATTTTCTTCTTTAACTTACAAAATTAAGCACTGAGCTGTGTCTGTATTACATCAGTGGGTACTGTTTAAAAGACAATTCATTATTTAAAATGTGTCTGTAGCTATAGATCAAGATAAGCATAATTAATCACTTGACAAAAAAAAAATACATTGCAAACTAATTCCTGGCTAATCAATCTCATCAGTGAGAACAGTTTACCAACTTTTAATTACCTTTGTTATGCAACGTTTGTCTACACCACATAATTGCATTATTCTGTTCTGACTTACCTGCCTTTCTTTAGGTCATCTTCTTTTCCACTTTCCCACTGTTCCCAGAATGAAAGACTCACTGTATCAAAACAACACTGATGCTCTTCGTGGTCTGGACTAACAGCAGTAGTTCATAGTCAAGTATAAAGCAATACTCAAAACATGTGTGCAGAGATAATTTCTCATTTAACTGGCAAAAGCTGCAGGGAGTCAGAGGCTCCACATTCTGCAATTTTGTGCTTTTCTACAACTGTCACCCTGCTGATCTAAGTGGTTTCTCAGCAGGGATAGAAATAGACCTTCTATTGTCACTCTGCCTCCAACAGCTTCAATAAAAACTTTAACTGCTTTTCCAGAAAAGGAGGAGAGGCCATGACCAAGATTTGTTTTGAATATATTACAACAATGCTTAACAGCTCCTGTTGGGAAAAGCAGAAGAAACCAGAGGAGGAATTAAAGTTTGTCTTTAAAGTATAGAGGCAAGAGTAGCCTGAAAACAGAAAGTACTGAGGAGTTTTTGTGGGGAACAAGAAATGATAAAGTGAAATAAGTAAGTCAGGGGGAGAAAGAAAAAAAGAAAGAAAGAAAGAAAAGAAAGAAGCAAGCAAGCAATTGTAGGGTTTGATGGCGGGGGGAGGGGAAGTAAATAAGCAAGAAAAATACCAGAATCAACAGATGTCAGGAAAACTTCTCCAAACTTTAACACCAGCTTTCTGGCCTCTCACTGTGTGTATGATTCCCCGAATTGCATTGGAGCCAAAATGTTAGTAAATATAAAAACTTTCCACAACATGTGTACAAGAGCAACATAAAAGCCCCATTAACAAACAGCCAGTCTGTACACATCCAGTGGTTACTTCCATTTCAAAGAAGTAGTGTAACTTGCTCGGGATATTAAATTGCCCAAGCAGGCCTGGTTCCCCTCATTCACATCCAGAAGAACCTTCTGACTTCCTGAGACATTATTCCAAGTCAACCACCAGGGCAGGATTAGTGCCTGTTCATGGCACATGGAATCTTGAATCCTGCTCCTGTTGCACTGAAATGGTCCAAAATGTCCAATACACTTAATTTAATGTTTACCTCTGCCCTGGGAGCATTCCTAGGAAGAATCCTGGGATTTTTGAAAATCACAACTGTGCTGTTTCTCAACAAAGTGAAAGATTTGTACCTCTGTCACCTGTCCATGGAGCAGAACAGCAAAGCCGCCCAGTCCAGACAGAGTCCAGGAAATTCAGTCCCTACTAGACTAATTCCAGACTAATTCCACCATTATCCACCCACTCTTTGTCAACCCAGAGGGCTCCCAGCATCCCGATTCACCCAGTTCCAACAGAGTTGTTAGGTTATACGAGTTCACGTCCTTGGAGAGCAGTAGCTAAAATGTATCGTTCTTTGTGAATATTTAATATTGAAATTGAATGTATGCATTTTTGCACAGAAATGTCCCATCACATGGCACAAAAATTATAAAAAGGGAATTTCCTAGTCTTCACATTAAATAATTTCAGGTTAACCTATAACTAGTGGGGGTAAATGTTACAGATCTGAGAGAGTTGCTGCTATTTTAAGTACAACTGACTTCAGTTAAGAAAGCAAAGACTTAGAACCCCAACTTTTTAATATTTATATTATTATACAGACTTCGTTGCTAACTCTACAGGTATCATGAAAATATTATATACCTCTACCTCTCTTTTCGGGTTTTTTTAAAATGATATTGGCACAAAGCTTTCATGCAGGAAAATTCTCCACATCACTGAATTAATGCACACTAAATAATTTTGTCACTGGAATGAAAATTGTAAGTCCTGTACACTTAAAACAGGATATCCTAAAAAAAAAAAAAAGAAAGAAAGAAAGAGGAGTGTGTGTTTAAAATTAGCAGAAGTCTATTTATTCAGTGCGTAGGGGAAAAGGAATGTCATTCCCCCATTCTCACTGGTGAGCTCTGACTTAAATTTACTGAGTCATAAATATTTGGCTGAAATAACCCTAAGTAATCCTGGGGTGGATTAGTGCAGGTATGGAACTCGAAGAATTGAATGACTTGTGTGAATACATGATACTTACAGGTTGGTAGAAGTTCAAAAGACGTCATCAGACATGGCCTCTAGCCAGGACACACACGTGAATTTACAAATTAAGTGCCCTAACCCCCATTTGACTTAACCTATTTTACTGCTACTTTCTATTTTTCTACTCCCTTTGTTATTTTAACCTCATTAAAAGCTTTGCAATCGATTCAAAGGCAGGCCTGATTCACAACAACTGTTCCCAAACTGGGGTCACTGGAGTATTTGGTGGTATGTGTAGAAGTGCACATCATAGAGTCTGAAGAACTTTAATTCTTGAAGTCATTTGTTTTCAGGTTCATCTGATCTCCTGATTATTTTTTTACTGAACTGATCTCTGTGGTTGCTACAGGAACCTATTAGCCTGTGAGAATCTTTACAAATCTGAAGTCTGCTTTGGTTACTCAGCAAGACAGGATATATACAGTGGTGTAGGAAAAGGAGGCCTCTAACCTTTAGGATGTAGGCAAAGTGTCACTTTTCCTGGATGCTTTCTTCCCACTAAGCACTGTCAGTACAGACAGCAGAGCAGCTTTTCTCCACGTGTGTTCCACCCCCACCGCCCTGTGTGGAGCTCAGAACTTCCAAACCAGGGGAAATGGCTTCAAAATTTGTTTTTATTACGAGCTGAAGCAAAAGCTTGTGTTTCCGTAGAGCACAATTGAATAAGACTTTCTTTTGTAACAACTTAAAATCTGGCATATTGAATTTTTCAAACATTATCCTAATGTCTCGGTATTTTTCCATATTAATTTGTCTCAAAACTAGTACAGTTGCACGCACACACACCATTCTTGCTTTCCCAGCGGGTGGGTTGTTAGAAACAGATTTCTCACGGGAAATCGCCGCTTTTCCCTCCTGTCACCCGTGCCCGGCACACCGCGGTCCGTGTCCCGGTGTCGGCGGTCTCCGGGCCGGGCAGGTGCCGGGACAGCGGCGCTCCGGGGGCTGCGGGGGCTGNGGGGCAGCGCGGACCCTGCAACAGCCGCGCTCAGCTCCCGGCAGCTCCCAGCGCCCCAACCCCGCACATCCCCCGCCCGCAGCCCCCCCGGGCCGGGCCCGACCCATCCCCGCTCTCTGCGGAGTCCCGGGGCGCCGGGCGCACCGTTATGTTTGTGTCCGCCCCGGCTGCAGCGCCAGCCCGGTGCGTTTGGGTTAAACCTACGGACGGCCAAAGGATGTCTTTGGCGTCTGGTTCTTTACCGCGCACCGGAGTGGGCTGTTGCTTACAGCCTTTTGGAAGGAGGGGAAAAAAAAAAGGCAACAAAAAAAACTACCCAGCCTTTCTTTGTGTGCATGCGTGGAAGTGGGCAAAGAAAGAAATTCACGTTACCTGCAGTCGACGTAATCGTAAGTCCAAAGAGGAACAATAAACCCAGCTCCATTAAACCCAAATTGCACGCTGGTTAACTGCAGGCAAAGGTGAACTGCAGGCGCGACTGAACCGTTCCAGGAGGAATCACTTCAGGTCGGAGGCAGGGAATATCCTGGGGCTGGCGGCACTCGCTGCTCCCGGGAGTTAGTTCCCACACGGAGGTGTGATTAGCACTTCTCCCTCGCAGTTATTTTCCTCCAGTGCAGACTTAGTCCTGAAGGGGAGAGTGTTGTCAAAAGAAGGGAAGATCCATCGCTTGGCTTTTCCCACACACACCTCCCACCCCACCCCCAAATCTGATCAGCAACCGGAGCTGCTGTTTTCCAGCTGCAGACGCCTCCCACCCGCCGACAGCTGCCGGCCTCCCTCGGGGCGCGGGCCGGAGGCGGGCACGGCCCCGCACCGCCCCCGCTTCCCCCCGGCAGGTAACAGCAGGGATAGGGCAGCACATCCTCCCGGGAACGCCAGGGGAGGCACGGTCTGGTGTGCTGCTCATGCTGCTCTTAGTTCATCGCTTTTAAATGACCTGGTCCTGTTGCTCCGTGTCTGATTCCAGGAGTAATCGCTTGCGTGGTAATAAAGCAGCTTTTTGATTCAAAGCTGGGCTACGGATTTGAGAGTCGTTCGGGCTTCTTTTCCTCCCCCCC
>VZRS01011158.1:208250-227663 GCA_013398055.1 Ifrita kowaldi
CAAGACTCTGCCACTGATTTCCCTGGGTGAAATTGTCACCAATTTATTAATACTTCCTTTTCCCCATTTACTTATGAGCACCTCTTTGCAGGCAAACCCACCTAGAGTGCAACACTTAAGACAAATTTCGTATTGTGTGAAATACCTGATAGCTGAGCCTAGAAGAACACTCCTGCCTGTGGCCCCATTTTTTATCATAGTATCAGCTATTAAGTGATAATAGGTAAGGGTTTCAGGTAATTGGCTGTATCTTTTCCTACAGTAGTATGTGTAGTATATCCTGTTATAGGAAACATGCTATAGAGAGAAAGTTTGCACACTTAATTGTGGATATTTTAAATAAAAAATGCAATGTTTCACTTAAGAATGTTTCAGTACTAACAGATAGAGCTGTAGCCAAAATTTCTTTCATGTATCATGCCAATTTAACATATTCACTAAAATCTGGTTTGTGAGCAGAAAACTGGTTGGAGGATCACCAAGTGAGGAACACTGTTCTCTACCACCTTGCATTCTTGTCCAGCCCTGCCCCCAACTCCAGCTTCTGGTGTGGACTATCCAGTAACACTTGCAAAAAAATCTCATTAAGATGTCTTGTTTTGTCAGCTTGTCAAGCCTTGCCTTTTGTCAGTGCCTGAAGATTGAGAGTTTTGTAGTTGACCATATTCCCAGCTGGTCACAAAAGCACGATGGTCATCAGGCAGGGCAATAGACAGAAAGTTCAATTTCTCAGGTTTTGTTGAGCCCACACCTCTCTGTGGAAATTTAAATTGCTTTTGTTTGACACAATTTGTGCAAATGACAAGATATTCTCGTAACTAATACAGGGGGGAACAGAACCCCTGTAATGTACTGAATTCAGCAGTATATTGAAGTTCACGCTTCAGCTGGGAAGGAAGTGCTTGCTTACCTTTAGGGATGAGGAACTGCAGTGACCTGAATGTTTGTACCCTCTGTTTTATTGGATTGGGAGTTTGTGGGTGTTCCATCATGCTCCCCAAGCATCGGCAGAGTTACAGTTCAGTCTCACAGTTCTGTGGGTCCTCTGTTTAGAACAATATTATGACAAAACATCTCTGAAAAAAGGAATCGGTTTGAAGTTATTTCCATTTCTTATAGATCTAGAAAAAATTAATTGCTTCAGATCAGGAAGTTCTAGATATCATACTCTCGTAGTGTTGGATACAGGATTGATTTTGACAAATGCTAATGATTGCGTTTTAGCTTATCTGGAAAAGAAAAAAAGATTATTGTGCAGTTACTGTTTAACAGAGCACTGCAGTGACTAGGAAGTACTGGTTATGTGTTGCAGGTATTATAAGTAACAATTACATGAGTCTAAATTCTGATTCATTAATTTCATTTTCCTTATTGCAACTGTTATTCATTGTTATAATAATGAAGTGAATTTATGATAGAAATGAGAAATATATAATTGTATCATACATATAGATATGTCATAACAAAAAAAGGTTGTGTTGTGTGTGAACTGATTTAACAACATTTTCCTAAAAAATATTCTGTTTTCTAAATGAAATTTTGAAGGCATCTTCTACATTGCTCTACTTTTTCTTCCGTGTGCTGTTTAATCTCTGAAGAGCCAGGGGAGACCATATCAGCACCAACTGCTGTGCAAACAAAAGGAGTAATAAAATATATTCTTAAATCAGCTACTAGGGTTCAGAAATTAAGGGCAAGGGTTTGGCCAAATGACCTCATGTAAGCTTTAGAAGAAGATAAGACACACTCTACAGGAAGAAAGATACTCTCATCAAAGGAATTAATACTTCTGGATACTGTGGGCCTGATTCTCATTTACATTGATTATCAAGTTGTTTGGGTCATATATTACCTAATGACTTGGGAACTTTTTGTTTCATAAATACAGCAGTCTCAAAACAAGAAAGCTGGTTAAGGAAATAGCGACAAGTAAATTTTAAAAATCCAGGGTCTGTTTTGATTTGGGATAAGAAATAAAGATATCTGGATATCATTGTCGGTGATATTCACATATGATGCAAAATAGTTTTGTAAATCTATTTAATGATTATGTTTTCATTTAGTAAAAACAGAAAGGAGTAGTAGCCTTGGAGCTAGCAGGCAGAGATTGGAAGCCAACAGACCTAATTCATAGTATTTTTCAGCTTTTCCTTTAAAATTGTTTTAACTTCTTAGATTCCTTTTTCTTTTCCAGTTTCAAGATCTTTAGGGTGGATGGGTACTTTGCATAAATCTTGAGAGCCGTGGACAAAATGTGTGGAGTTAATCCTTCTCCTCATATCTTCAGTCTTCCCAATTCCAACATATCCCCTCCTGCCCTTGTGCAGCCCAGCCTGGCAGTGCTGTGAGCGCCAGCTCTTCTCTCCACAGACAATGGGAATTCCCCAGTCCTGGGACACTTCCTCATTCTTAGGGCCACCCAGGCAGCTGAAGAAAGACAATCAGCAGATCTGCCTCGTTGCTGGGTGTAAATATTGTATATTTGGGAACATCTAATTGACTGAAGGGAGAATAATCTCAGGGATGAGGTCAAGGCTGAAGGAGTCCTGGAATGTGGAGCAGCTGAAACAGATGATGTTAAGGAAAGTAAGCTCAGATTCCAGATTTTATATGTGAAAATCCTGGGCTGCCATTTCAATTAGGAACACAATCTTGGGTTTGTTTAGTACTCCTCTGCCCCTTGTATCCCTGCTTTATACATCCACTCCTGTGATTGTGGGGCAATCAGAGCCCCCAGCAGTAATTCCACAGCATTTAACCTTCATCATACAGGTGACTACACAAAGCAGTTGTGAGTTACAAAGAAGTTCCAGATGTGTTTAAGTAAAGTTGGTTACTGAGAGAAATCACTTTAAAAGCCGAGTTCTAGGATGTATTTACAGGAGTAATAAAGCCTGTAGTTAAAAGGTAGGGTAAGGTTTCAGCAGCAGTGCAGGATTTTTTGGCACTAATGCCTGTTCTTACAGCTTCACAGCAGCCAGGAGGAAAGCCTGATCAATACAGATATGGTACTAAATAAAGACAACCCATCTAGTGCTTATAAACCATTCATATCTCTTTTCCCACCCTCTTGCTTCCTTCTTAGTCACCGTGTTCTTTAGTGTTATTGAAAGAAAAGGTCATATTAAGCTGCAAGCATTGTGTTTAGTAGCACACTGCATCACTGTCACAAAGCAAGCAACTTCATAGTGTAGCTGACATTGGAAAAATGTGCTGAAATCAGTAGGTTCTCAAGAAAACCTTATCTTCTGATTATTATTTGTTACTTTTTGCTAGAGTTCTATAGGCAGAAAGCTGAAGTTAATCTTGTCTCCCCTCGTGTTTCAGACAGCCCCATTCAGAGCCCTTTGATGTCCATGCAAAGAATCCCATTTTTAGTGGCCTTTGAACCAGATGTAGTAAAAGGGCAACTGAACATTTGTAGGGGTTGCAATTGGGTAACTTGCTTAAAGGAGGAGAGTTTGAATACTCGTTTCTGTTTTCCCATTTTTTAAATTACTTCTAGTATTTATATACCATTAAGAGTAATGTAGATACTTGGTAAACAATGAAGAGGACAAATGCCTCAGCTCTGACCGTATTTCACTTTATTTAGATAAAAGCAAAGTAAAGGAGCTCTGTGGCTGTTTTTCAGGCACACTAATTTAATGATTCCTGCTTGTTACAGCTATTGTGAAATTTAGGAAGGAGTTTGCATAAGATAACATATCCTGCTGTTGTAATGTACTGGAGACAGGGCTCAGATCTCTGGATAAGGAATGCTGCAAAAATCCTAAGTGTTATTATCACTACACACCACTCTCCCCAGGATCTGAACCTGACCTCCCTTCCTTGATCCAAACAATCTTTGTCTTTGTGAAAATAACAGGATTTTACGGGAAGAGAATTTTCTATAATTATTACATGAAACAGTTCTTTTCCTTGACATTTATTCACGTTTGGGCATGCTACTGAACAAAGAGAATTCCATATCAAAATATGATCAATCTGAATACTTCTTGTATTTGTAAAGAATGGACAGGGAGCTGCCAGCAAATAAGAAGCTGGAGGTGAAAAACTGAGGTGGTTGTCTTGCCAAAAGAACTTCACACATTTAAAAACTACCAAGGACTTGAGAGGGACAGCTTGTTTCTGGAGGTGCACTGGCAGGGAAGAAAACTCGAGTACCAAAACAAATCATTTTGGGCAGAAACCACTCTGGAGGGTGATGTGGAGAGGGAGGGAGTGGTGTGCATGTGTAAGGGTTTGGGTTCTGGCCTGGTTTTCCTTCCTCAGCAGACTGGTAGGAAACTTGTGGTCAAGCATTTGTTGTGTGAGTGGCTGGGGGAGTCTGGAGTCCTGGGAGGAGAGGGAGGTGTAAAAATAAGCCGGACAAAGGGGGCTTAAGACTGGGGATGTTGCCAAGGCTATGGCTGACCCTCAGGTTATTATACAAAAAGTGAAATCCACGCGCTTCTCTGACAGCTCCTCCTTGGGAGAGCCCCTTCTTGGAGCTGAAGCCTGCCTGGATGCCTCCAAGGAAGCAGTTTTTTTGCGTTTGTTGAAAAAACAAAGGACCAGAAGCCCTGAATCCACTGTTCTGCCTGGAGCAGAATCTGCAGGGAGGGGTGCCCTGGGCTGCTGAAGAGGTGAGTGTTGGCCAGTGCTATTTCTGTGCCCTGGGAGCTGATGGAGCAGCAGTGGGGGGATACTGGGGCACTTTTTACAGCTCCTTTTGAGCAGAGATGCAGCAGCTTGGGTGGAATAAAAGTCTAAAGCTTATGCTGCAAATCATGTGGTTCGTAGCCCTTCTGGCTGTGAAGAGCTTTACAACATCTGCTGGCTTTTAATTAAGAGCACAAATTTTGCAGAAATGCTTGGCCTCTCTGGGTTTTGATGATTTCTGTTTGCCTGGTTAAGCACTTTCAGGGCTTTTCTCTTGCTGTGGCTCTGTGATGTGACCTGCAGGTGACTGCAAGTATTTCAAATACCCTGTGTTGGAGCCCTGATAGACAGGAACATCTATTTACAAATCCATAGGTGAGACAGGTATTTTCTAACAGCCAGTCTTGTTACATAATAAGGGCAGTCTGGAGCAAAGCTCAGTGTAATGTGTGGTGCAAAAAATGTGCACACTGATGGCAAAAACCTGATTTATTTTATATTATGTGCCCAGGTGGACCAGACTGTTAATGCACAGCAGTCGGAATACTATGTGATAATAATTTATTCACCCATGTAAAAACCAAACAGGCTGGTCATAATTACCTTTATTCTGTGGCAAATCTCCTCTTCAAATTTGTACTTTAACAACATTTGTAAGAGATTAATGTTTCTGGTGCTGCTTTGTCGTATAAAGAAAAGTTCTGCAGCAGTTACCAGCTACTAATGAAGTTAATGACTCTTTATTGCAACTTCTTGGTAAATCTAATTTTAAAGAGAAATACAGGTCTGGTCATTTCTTTTTTGGGAGGATCCACAGCTGAGACTCATCACTTTAGCAACAACCTTGACACCATGTTTGAATATATAACCTTTCCTCTACCCAAGTAACTTATCTCTCACTAAGAAAAGACTTTCAGAGAGAAATAAACAAGTGTCTGCCTGTATGAACTAGTAAAGGGAAAATAAAATGAAAAATGAACTTGTATTATTTAAACAGTGTGACATGACAAACTGCAAGTGCTGCTCATACGTAGCCCTCTGAGAGCAGCTTGCTTTGTTGATAAGCTTTGATTGAACCTGAACCTTTAGTTCCTGAACCTAGTTTTGTGAATAAATTACATTTTGCAATGGCATGATATTATAATCCTTCAGATTTGTTGGGATGAAATTGCGCAAACGTTTGAACACAAAGACAAGGCCAAGTTGGGCATCAGTGTTGTGAGTGATCTGTCAGCCCTCTGGGATTATTCCAGTTTGGTGCAGAGGCTGAGCAGATTAAATCATTCCAGTCCCTGGAAAGTCTGTCTGGGGGCTCAGGGGGCTGTAACATGAAATCTGGGATAACACCTGCAGATCCTGTGTGCAGGTTGCGTGGCCTAGGGCTGGTGCAGGTTTGACCAAGTGAGGTTAAGGAAGGTCATGCATTGCCGACGTGCATGTGCAGTGTTCCAGCCCTTCCTGCAGTTCTCAGGGTGCACAGTTGGCTTTGTGCATTCTAAAATTCCACTTAGGTGTGCATTACAGGCCCAGCGTATCTTATGGCAAAGAGGTAATGGCCAGGCAGATCCAGGTTACCAAGCTGTTTTCAGCTTGAGGTGCTGTTGGTAAATAACAGATGGCACAGATATCCAAAGCAGCCCTAGTTATGAAATTCATGTCTGTGGCAATGTGATGTTTAATCTGGTTTGTTGGAAGAGTAAGAGTTGACAGCATCTTCCTTGATGGTTCAAAAGGAACAGCCCTTTCCAGAAGAGGCAGAGATCTGCAAAATAAACACAGGGAGTTACGAGATGAACATAAACCTAATGTAACATGGGAATTCTGAATCTATTTATCTGTTCTCATTGACATGGTTGTACTTATTGTGGAGGGTCTTGACCTCACATTCAGCTTAAGAACACAAGCCTGGGAATAACAGCAGTGCAGAACCTTAGGCTCAGCAGGATTTCTGTACATTTCATACATTTAAGTACGTGAGTTACCTCCTGTGTCACTGAAACATCAGGGTAAGAAGAGAGGTAGTACCATATAATCTGCATGGAAGTTTTGAGTAGAGCTGATGGAGCTTTCTCACATTTCCACAACTGCATTTCACTTTCCCTTATCAGGGTTGGTAAAGAAAGTTTCAGTTAATCAGATTACAAAGAAAGAGTGGGTGCCAAAAGGATGTTCTCCATGAGCTCCTAGGGAGGAATACTGGGGCATCAGCCAAAATAGGGTAGGGAAGGTAGCACTGTTTTGTGGAGAAATAGGAAAGATAATGAGGAAAAACAATAGGCAAAGGATGGGGAAAAGAGAAAGTCAACTCACTTTTCAACTCACTTATCTTTATAATAGAAAAGAAGTATCTTTTCTACTATAAAGACAACAGAGGCAAAAAGGAGGATGAATAAACAAAAAGTAAAAAGATACTATAGGATATCAGCTGGGGATGTAGAGAAAAGGAATAAAGAAACAGGGTGAAGGAAGAAAATGAGATGTTAATCTCTGGCTAAGGGCAAAGTCTATCCCTCCAGCAGCATGGCTGGGATTTTGTTTCTGCTTTTTGCCTCTGAGTGCTTCTTTAAAGCAAAGAGCTAAGCAGGCACCAGGCTGTTGAGAGTGGTTGGCTGTCATTTGAGCTTCCCAGGTACTCTGCTACTTCCCTGCTGAAAATATTCTTCAGCTGCAAACATTTTCAAGCCATGTTTGTGTTGTTACAGGCTTGGAGAAAAGAGAGTCTGGGGTAACGCCTTATTACAGTGTTACTTTTCAGATATTTTAGAAAATACATTGTGAAAAGCATTGAAAAGAAAATTGAGGCAAATTAGAAAGAAAAAGGCAAGTTCAAAAAGCTGTTTCATTCTTTGAAGGACTTCATGAGGGACAGAATGAAGAAGGACTGGAATTTGTACAACTCCAAGAGCCTAGCTGCATTCCTTTGTCAGTATTTTTATTGACTCTCACTTCCAAAGAAACAATGATGCTTCAAGCTGTTCTCTGGAGTCTGGATATACCTTGCTGACCTAAGCAGACACAAGGCACCACAGCTGTTAGCAAGGGTCGTGTATGGTGTTTGAACTGGAACAAAAGAGCTGGGATCATACTTCTCTTACTCTGAAGTGCAATTGTTTCCATGCCTTTCCAGTTTTGAGTAACGGCATTTCACACATTAGAAAGGCCATAATGTAATTTATTATCCCTGGCTCTGGAGTAATTTATTATTGTTTTGACATTTTTCCTTTTACTGTTTTATCTTTTCTCACTCAAGGGATAGAGGAGTAGGAGTCAGAGTTTCTGCTTTTGATACTTGCAATTTTGCCAGCAAAGTTTAACCTAATCTGTATATGAGTTGAAGTCAGACCGGTAGTGACTCTATAATGACAAATAGCTGAAGAGGACACAGGAGTTGTATTCACTTTGTGATGTGTCAGAATCTGCAGGCAAGGATTTTATATGTCCATCATTGCCATGGTAGTGACAGGCAGAAAATCACAGACTACAGGGTAGCTGCAAAAAGGACGATGAGGATTATTATAGTCTCCAGTTAAATAGCATAAAATGTGAATTAAATATTGGTTATCTGCTTTTCCACTAAATCTCATAGGTGTCTGACCAGCTAGGGTGTCATTCAGGTACCTTTATTTGCTTTTAGTTACTCTGAGAAAAGACGCATGAGTTATTAATGAACTGTAACTACTGCTTTCAAATAGTTTATATCTTGAGTTCTGAAAATGCACTGAGGCCTTAAAATGTGCAGAATACAGTAAAAAAAGTAAAAAGGGTGGCATTGAGAACAAGGAGATGTGAGCAAGCAAAGATTGTTACACAGCTGGAAACTGGCCACCCAAGAAGATCTGGCAGAGAAAGTAAGGTATTAATAGCATTATTAATCTGCTGAGTTTTACTGCCAGTAAAATAAGTAGAGAAAGCAAGATCAAGGAGGAGAAGTTATGAGGCAGCAACACAAATAATGTAACAAATTTACAGTTCTCGGGAGTATTGTGATTGTGGTTCCTGTTACCAAACCGTGAGTGTACACAAGGACAGCAGCTGTACCAAATGTCCAGATACTGCAGTTCGCAGTGGGATAAAGGGCATGACACTGTTTAAACTCAGTACTCTTCTCACATGTAGTAAATCCTCCATAATTATTTACTACAGAAGCCATTTTTCATGGGTTTGGAGGGAGGGGTTGAATGCTGAGTTAATTAATGTATTTCTTTTACTCTCACTCTGAAGAGTTCTGGTACCATGGCACTGGGTCACTGGGACTTCTTGTCCTTTTGGCCAAAAACTAAAAGTTGTTCTGAAATTCTGGAGCAATTTTTTTTCAGACAAACAGTTCCTCTGATTTCAGAATGTCTGAGACTGTCATTCATGAGAAGGCTGGGTCACAATTCAAACTGTTTCTGAAGAAACAGTTTTCTTTCCAGTCCATCACCACTCAAGGCAATGCCACACCAGGCGCTGGAAGCCTCCATTGTGCTTCCAGCCTGTGTTTCACAGCGGTGCCTTGGCACGAACATGTTAAGCTTTAATTAAAGCGGCGTGTTTTATTTCTATGAAGAAAATTCTGCTCTGACTCTGAGGTTTTCTAATAAAGTTCAGGCTTATTTACCAGTTTTCAGTGAAAACCTTTATTCGTTATTTCATGTAGTTGCTCTTGCATTCCTGACAGTCACCACGACTCCACATAATGATTCTACGATAAATGTTTCAGTATATGCTTTTTGGAGTTGAAGAACAGACTCCAGGAGCATTTGGCCTCCCTGAAAATGACATGAAGATCTTTTATTTTTATTTTATTTTAATGTTTGGTTTGTAGCATCAACTTAAAGGGCCAAAGAATGTGGTTGTTTGATCCACTGCATGTGCATAAGAAGTGGTTGTTACTTTCCTCTGTTCTGATTGTTCCTGCTCAAGACAGATTTACACAGTTGGAAAACTGAAGGTAAGATGGTTTGAAAAAGATTGACTAAACCAGGAAAATTATGGCCCAGGCTTTTCCACATTAGCTGGCTTAGGAAAGGAGAGAAGGAAAAACCCAACACATTGGTGATTTCAGAGCCTATTAGAGATACATTAGGGCTCCTATGGATGGATTAAGAACAGATGCAGATTTCAGGCTAAAGGCCACATAAATACAATATCTGGGACAATAACTTCAACACATAAGTCTAATAAAATATCATATCTTTTGGGGGAACAAACATATTTTTAAATAAACAGATGAGACCTATCAACAAAGCACATGTAGATAGAATTTCCTAGAAGTATGAAAGGCAGACTATGAAAAAATTATTTGAAATAAGAGAATAAAAAGAGATTAGCAGGAGAACCGAAACTTAGTACATTAACGGTCAGAGAACCATCACTCCCTTTTTGGTTCCTCAGAAGCAGAGGCAGATACAGAGCTTTCCTCTGCTGCTTCAACTTCTTTCCTCTTAGGGAAAATCTGTTGTTTAGTTTGAAAATTCGCATCTGTTTTATACAAACTCCATGAGTATTTTAAACTTCAGCTATAAATGCTGTTAAGACATCATTTGCTGCTCACAGGATGGTTTATGATTGGGATCACGTACTCCCTTCTCGAATCAGGACATGAAGCCAGAATTTCCTATCTTGATAATTATCTCTGAAATCAGTGACAAACTGAGTCTCATCATCTGTGAGCTGGGCTCTGCCAAGGGTTCCAGGCTGCTGGCCGCTCCTAGTCACTACATGAGCTCAGGAAGAAGAGGAATTTGCCGGGAATCCAAAGATACCAGCGTCGAGAGACAGGGAGAGCTTTGGCATTACAGGTTTATTTTTTTAACTTGTCTGTTTGTAAGTAATTTGTTTGTTTTCAAAATCTTCCTACTTCCCTTTCCCCAAACTGACTTAAACCCAAGCAAGCATCCTGTTTAAAAGTAAATAAATAAACAAAAAATCTAGCTATGTAATCAAATCTCAAGTATGTTGCTTATGTAAGTGATCTGAACTAAGCCAGCATGAAAAATCCAGAGTTCGGGCATTTTATCCCATTAAGTTCTAGGGCTTGATTTTAAAAAGATTTTTCTTTGTTTGTTGTACACACCTTTGAAAAACAGTTGCTGTACATGGATAGAGCCTTTTGAGGTATTTTCTAATCTCCCTCCAACATTGCAGGCTCCTGTCTTTGGGGGTGTATCCAGACATTTGCTTTTGTGTCTTTCTTCCTCCCAGGGTTACTCAGAATCTCTTGGGTCCATAAAGCAAGTCCAGGTTGCTTTACCCTTCAGAAGCTGAAGAGACAGCAATACAATAAACTGAACCAAACCTTTTAGGTTTAATTCTGATAGATGTTTTCCATGATGATTTAGGAAGTCACCATCTCTTTCCAGCTTTGAGTCACAGCTGACACTGAAGAGGTGCTGGTAATTCCCCACCTTGAAGAACTGTATCTTGAATAAGCCAAAAAGTTGAAAAAAAGCTGCATCTTGCATAAGCTTTAGTGTCCTGCTTCATTGGTATTTTGAAAGATGAATTTTTGTTCAAGCTCCATGATTGGAGTTAGACTTCAGTGGTCATACAGAACGAAAGCTCTGTGTTTGGGGCATTTGCAATGCATGGTTGGTTTTATTTTCCTCTTAATTTTTGTATGCTGGCTGTATTTACATTTTATGCCCAGATGGTTTTCTTTAACTTGTTAGTATAACTCACGTGTAACATCTTACAAAAGCTTTGTTTTCTTGATTTATGCCTCTGTGTTTGAATAGTTTGAAAACTTTGTTAGGGCACCTAATGGGGAAACTGCTTTTTTAGCACTGTGGATGGTTGTTTTCCGTCAACAGAGAACTGGAAACTTGTGGGTTTTGTGTGTTGTTGGACAGAATTACACACATGTCGTGCTGGGGGTTTATAATTTATCCTTGAAGAAGCCTAAAACCTTTACCTCCAATTGAAACTCTTCTTTCTTAGCTCTGAAATCAAGGATCAAGTAAGCAATTTATGTTTTTCATAAGGGAATTCTTCCCATATAATAAAATTTCCATATAATAAAATACCATAGAAGATGTCAAGGCCTGTATGACAAAGATAAAGATCAGACTTATGAGCTGATAGGTGTGACATGAACTATTAATGAAAGGAAAATCCAGCTTTAGGTAGAATTAAAAGTGCTCATTGAGTAGATAAAAAGCCAGTAAATACCACTGGCTATAACCATTTTGTACACACCGTTATCTGAAAGAAAATTTTGTAAAGAAATGTTTCTAGAAAATTCTAAAATTACTCTGCAATTTGGTGTGCAAGTCAGATGTCCTGTATAGTAAGAGAGAATTTTGTTCTATGAGTAAAAGCACCTGCTTTTTAATGGCAGCCTAAAAAATTAGTATGTATAGAAATTCATCGTGTTAAATTGAACTGGCAGTTGAGGGTGTTCTCAAAACAGAGTAACAGAGGTTTTCTCTCTCCTGCATCTGGGGAGGGCCTGAGGGCTTTTGAGATTACTTGAAAGATGAAGTAAAATTGTGAATGAAATTATGCAGCTGGCACAAGGAATTGATTTCTTATCAATTATGACTATGCCAGTTATAAAGTGGTTTAACTGCAGTGACTAATAAGTATTTCTCTTCCACTGTTGAACAAAATGAGCTAGAAATATTCACCAGCAGTGGAGTTCACACGTTGCCTCAAAATTTGCTGTTGCCAGAGTTCCATTTCATCATTTTTAAGGGAAAGAATAGAAAAGCATCTCATTTTTGTATAATGCGAACGTTATAGAAATCAGACTGAGTTCATCAAATTTTCTGTAAGTGTGCCACCTAAACTGCTGAAGTCTGAGCTGCATTGGTAAAGTGAAGATGTTGGCAGTTACACCTTTCCAACCCACTGAGAGCTTTTCAGGGAGGCAGAACTCCTGTGCAGCCCCAAGGAGATGAGATCTGTTCCCTACTTTCGGTCTGAAAATCTTTCTATATACATTTATCTGCATCTCATACCCCCTTCAGCCAGTGCTCAGAGGAAAATACAATGTTAAATTCACTATGTTAGCAAAATGTCATTAGAAGAGTTGGAAACAGGAGTTTTCACGGAACTGGGATTTGGAAGTTTTGTAAACCTGCTCTCTGCATTCATCTCAAACACCAGCACATGCCAACAGTAGGAACAACCTCAGGCATGATGGGATCTGCAGCTTTGAGTAGAAGAACAAGTCTTATTTTCATTGCCCACAACCTTTTTGCTTGCCAGGGTCATACAACCCTGCAGACCAGCATTGGTAATGTGTGAATTTTTCTGAATCAATCTTATGATTGATTCATTTAGTGGGAGAATTCAAATCCTTTTAGTCTGTTAAAAGACTATTAGGATTTCATTGCTTTTAGGACTTCTTTACCTTTCTCCTTTTTTTTTTATTTTTTGCAGAATAGCAAATGATTTCCCACAACAACAGAAAAAAAAGACTCATAGGCTGAGGATCCCTTGGAGCCATTTTACTGCATTCTGTATTATTTTTTTATTTTGGAGTTGATTGTGTTTAATGCAGACTTGTGGTCTGTTTTAAGTTGTGCTGTACTATGAAGCCTTTGTCTCCCAAAGGATGTTAATTCTCCCTGCATCCCATAATTGTGATTTCTCACTTGGGGGGGAAGGGAGAGTACCTGTGAATACACTCTGGTTCTGTAAGGCTTCCCTTAGGAAGGCTGCTGGAACGCCAGCTCCAAGCCTTCCCAGAAGAATGTGGGATGAATTTAACTTTTCAGGGGGCAAAGATATTTAAAGCAATACAAGCTATGTAAAGAACTTAGGGATAGTCAACTAAATAGTTTTGTGCTGACTCCAGCTCTCTTATTGTCACGCAGTGATTGAGGGGGGGAATATTCATGTGAGGACACGTGAAAAAATGGCTCTTTCCCTTTGTATATCTTACGGGTTTTTTCAGACTTGGCCTTACTGCAACATAGTTACTGTTGCTACAGTCCAATCTGGAATCTTTCCATCAAAATAGCATTTTGATCACTGACTTCTAAATGGTTCATATGTCATTGTTCTGAAATTTGTCACATCCAGAGCTTGGGAGGAGAAGTAAATCCCGTTTAATTTTAGATCGATTCTTTGCTATGCTAAATGCCAGATATGGTTTTGTTTTGGCTTAGGATTTCTATTGATTTCTGAAGCCAGAAACATCAGGGAGTTGCAGGGGTGGGTGGCAGAGTCATCTGAATGGCTCAAGTGAGCTGGTGTGGGATGTGTGGCTTGCTGCAGACTAAGACACGCTGTGTTCCCCCACAGACAATGCCACCAATGCACTGCAGGTGCTCTGGAGCTTCCCTCTAGGCAGCCCATGGCAGGCTGTGTCTCCATCCCTGGGACAGGCAATTCCAGGTGCACTGCACACCCCTCCAAGGGAAAGCAGAGTGTGGCCTGCCCTCCACTGCCAAAGGGATTGAGGAAGGTGCATGAGGAGTGTCACTTGTGGCACCACTCTAGTTCATACTAAAGGTCCAGCATGTCCACAACAGCAGCAATTGGTGGTTCTTAAATAGTTGTTTAACCCTAAATAAGACCTGGAACACATTCAGCCACAAGCTGCTGCCCAGCAATAGGACTGTGCTGGTTTTAGCATCCATGGGATATCCAAAACTTTACGAATTCCCAAAAGCCACTGTAATAACACAGCAGGGGAGGGAAGGTGTGGGAAGGTGTCCCCTCCCCAGGCTGGCTCCGGGGACAGGTTGGAGCTGTAATTGTTGATGGGTTCCCGCAGGTGGCTCCCGCTGTCCGGGGCTGCCGGCACGGCCGGATGCGGGCTCCAGGAGCAGCACTTGTGTCACATCGTGTGCCAGCGTTACAAAGTACAGCGACAGGAAACCTTAGCCCAGTTCCCACGGGATAAACAGCACACCAGGGAACACGCACTGCAAGGAAGGTGTTGCATGATGAAACTTTAAGAAGAAGCACACCAACTCTGAGAGCAAATAAATCCACACTGTGACCAGCAACTGTTAACGTTATCTACCAGGAGCGGGTCAGGTCTATCTTACAAACACTCTCTTGATCCTGTTGTCCAGGAGGCAAGGATAAGGGGTAAGATTTTTCTCCTTCTGGCTCCATTTATTTGCAGTGTCCTTGTATTAAACCAAGAATGGTGAGGATGTTTTGGTTAGAGGAGCTCCTCTTACACAATGTGTTCTTGATGAACATAAAAGGGAACATCTGGTAGACAGAGCACAAAGGCAATGCAATTACATTTTAGTAACTGATCCAGCATGGATGAATTTTCATGATGCATTCGTCACTACTGTGTGAATTAAGGTGGAGAGAAACAATGGATGTAGGCATTGACAGGATGAACATACACATTGTGTGGATTCCATGAATGACAGGGATATCCAGGGGAAGAACTGCCTGATGGCTTTCTCTGGCGACCTCCTGTGTGCAATTGTTCTGTGCAGTGAGTTGCTGTGTTCTGACTTCTGTTAAATATCCCAGAGGAGGTATTTAGAAGATGTTACTGCAGTGGAACATTCTCTGGCTGTATTTTTCTTCTTTGCACTTTAAATCTTACAGGACCTATTGTTTCCCCAAAATGTTTTACCAATTCCTTTCCTTCCTAAATGGAATTCTTCCTCTGAGCATTTCTAAGCAAATCCTTCATATCATATGTTTCAGTAAAGCTTTTCTCCTGGTTCTGTTGGTACATTGCCACTGAATTTAGCTGGACCACATTGGTGTAATTGAGAGCAGAAGATTGGTTCCTTTAATGTTGCTGCACAAGTAATCTGCTTCTCCAATCAGGATTTTTTTCACTGCTTGGAATTTCTTCAAATTTGTCAACATCTTCAGGGTAAGGAGGTTCTTCCAGTTCTAATACCACCTGAATTCTTTTTGAAGCACAGAACATGCTTCCACAGGCATGCTATTAATTATGGATATTTCCCTAATTCCACTTCTGCGAATATTGTCCAACAGTTCACATCTGCCTATGCACATCTGGTACAAATAAAAGAAGATTTGGTGGTTTTCATATCAAACATATAATAATGACCATTTTGCTTTTGTTCTTATTTTAAAATCAAAGTTTGTGAATCCTTTTTCATATAATCTCTTAAACCTTATAATATTGGGCAGGATGAGGCAGGGTTTTTTATGCTTTACTTTGTTATATTTACTTTCTTGCTTCTGGACAACCAGTGATTTGAGGTCTGAGACCTTTGTATGATTTCCTTTTTCAATATTTGCTCCATTTGGAGTTAACATAACCCATAACTAGAATCAACAAAGTTATACAAAACTTTTTCATAAGTGGGATGAGCTGGAATACCAAGCACTCATGGGCTGCAGAGGCTGTGACGGTTTTTTGTGCCTTCTGTTTGAGGAGCTCAGTGCAAATGATTCCCTGTGAACAACGGGAGCATTAAGAGCCATTGTGGGGCTGATGGTCAAATTACTTTTTAAGGAGTGTAATTTTACCTGTTCCTCCTCCCAGCCAACACACAAACGTGTATGTGCACAGAACTCTCTGCACTGCTGTTTGTGCCAATCCCGTAATTGCATTTGTACGTACAAGTTTGGAGATTTGAGGTAACTGTTATAGTCCTGGCTCAGCTTCCCAGTGAAGTATTGCTCTTCTCAGACTGTGGTTTCCTAACACAGGTGGGAACAACCCTGGCTCCCTTTTCCCCATTTAGTTGCTCACCTCAGTTGCTGCCAAAGCATGTTACGGAAATCAATCTGGTTCTTTTTTTTTTTTTCTTGTATTAACCGTTTTGATGGAGAGGAGGAAATCTCTGTAATGGCTTCTTTTTACAGAAGAGAAAGGACAGCAGCTCATCTGAGTGATCCTGTTGTACTCCCAGCTGTGTGTTTGAGACAGAATGTTTAATTTGGGCATGTGCAATGAAATAAGGATGTTTTCAAGAAAAATCTGAATGTGATATGTATAATGCAGAACGATAAATCATAGATTTTTCAATACAAACACTGATTATAGCTCTATCAGTGTAAAAAGAGCGGAGAGGGCTGTTGATGTGACCTAAATTTTGCCCTGTGAACACCTCTGTAATGTGTGAGAGGCTTTGCTTTTCAGAGGTTAAGTGTAATTCAGAAAGCGTAATTGAAGCCTGACTCCATCAAGGCTTAACTGTCTGTGCTGGTCCAGAATGCCTGACCTCAGCTGCAGAACCTGAGTGGCCATCAAAGTCAGCTGGAAAACAAGACCACAGTAGGTTATGAAACAGCTCCCATGGCTCTCATCCAGTCCCTCCTTTTGTTAATGGCATAAGAATCTTTGAAAAGGATCAGAGTCTAATATATCCCAACTAACTCACTCTGAAACACTTCCAGTCCTGGCTGGGTTCAGAACATGCTCCTAGTGTTGTACTCAGCATTGCTTGTTTTGTCAATCAGTGAATCAAAAGCATGCTACAGAGGCATGTGCACCATCCTTGTGATGCTTAAAAGAATGTATTATAGATGAATAAATTGACTCTATTAGAATCACCTTGTTTAGCATTGGGGTTTGGACCCTAACAATTTTTAGGGACCAATAATGAAACTTTTATAGTGGAAGTTTTAAAGCTAAAATCCTCTATACAGCCATGGCACAAGAATCCTCTTTGACTACTTTGCAAAGTAGTCACCCACAAATTTGTTCAAGTGAGTCCATCCCTTGTTTAACTGGCTCTTGCAGCTCCTCTAAACCCAAGCATTACATAAATGCAGAACATATTTAGGCAGTTGTCATGAGTGGTCAATAGGTACTTTGACTGTGAGAAAGAAAACCACTTTTTCATGTTTAAGTACTTAAGAGGATGGCTTATAACCAAACTGTGGTAACATTACAGTTCCCTGGAAGACACAACCTCTAAGTACTTCTACGTGACATTTATCCAGTTCCACCAGAACACTTTATATCAGCTGTTAAAAACTCACAGTATTTTAAAGTCTAAAAAAAACCCACTATTGACCCCTTCATCCACGTGACTCTTATGGAATGCTGATGGTAAATGAAAAATACAGGCCAGAAGTCTTAATCTGTGGCCATCATTCCACACAGATCCTTAAGGTAAAATTAATGGTTTAACAAAGCTACTTAACTACAGGAAAACTATTACAATATAAACACTGATGAATGGGAACAAATTTGGTTGTGCAAATAAAACCTAGGCAGGATCCAAAACCAGGTTTAGGTGTGTGTTTAGGTACCACTCCCTGTGTGTGTCAGCAGGGCATACACAGAAGCACTAAATGTTTTAGGCACGGTGTTTTGGGGAAGCTGTTGACAAACAAGATTTTATGAGTAAAAATCGGGCTGGAAAGCAAATCTGTTCCAGCCCTAAATAACATGATGCTGTATTGGGTTTGTGTGGCAACGTTTTGGTAGTGGGGGGCTGCAGGGGTGGCTTCTGTGAGAAGCTGCGGGAAGTTTCCCCTACAGAGCCAATTCCAGCAGCTCTAAGCCAGACCTTTTATTCAAGGTATATCTTTGTATTTGACAGGATTCTCAGGCTTGCTCTGGTTGATTCACACCCCTCTCATCCACCTTTGTATAAGAGTTGGGGTTTGCCCAACAGGCAGATCAGTGAAGAATCAATAATTACTAAGATCTACTAGAAAAGTCCTAAACAATAAGAAATAATGTGTTCCCATCCAAAGAGGCAAAATCTGAAACATCCATTAATTTACATCTGCCTGGGTAGATGTAGGTGTTGAATATAGGCCTTATTAGTCTACATTAGTCAGCATTCCTTATTAATTTGCTTCCTTCACTGGAAGGAGGATAAAGTTGATGAGATGCATTCATGTGCAAAGGAATGGCAGTTTTGCTTATAGCGAAGAGATGATCCATCAGAACTGCTGCTGGATTGGAGGAGAAGGAAACAGATTTTTCCCTCTGCGCCTGGTGCCCTCCTGTGGTTTTTGTGTTCAGCTACTTGGGAGTGAATTAAACACACCAGTAGCTGATTCTTGCGCTGTGTAAAAGGTACAGAAGAGTTTGCCTGTTTAGTCTTCTTTGTGAGCTCAGTGTGTTCTGGAGAGCTGGAACACAGCTTTCCATACAGCCAGTTGAATTTGGATGTGCAAACTCCCTGAGTTCACTAACTTAGACCAAGACCATTTCTCCCAGTCCTCACACACTGGTGTACCTGACTCAGGCCTGACTCCTCCAAGGGCTGTTATGGCTAAAAGGGTTTGTGCTGGAGTCACTGCCATCTGCAGTGATCCTGTTAAAATGCCACCACAGAGCTATTGCCACTTTTAAAGAACTAATGTTAGGTCAAATTGTTATACAGGATAGGGAGTTAAAATGTCAAGGATTACTTCTGTCAGGAAATGGAGTTTACAATTTACTTTCTCTGCTAACTTGTCCCATTTTTCTTCCAGCTACAGATGCAGAATGACAAAGAAATTTCTGTATTTCATACTGTAAAATATAGGATAAAAGTTTCTTTGCACAGCACTTCTGTCATTAGAATATTTCTAAATTACTGATCTAGAAATTCCACTTTAAAATGCATCATTTAGCCACAAACATTATGCAGAAAAATTTATATAGTATATTCCTTACATGTCCATGTTTTATAATAATTAGCTCCTGCACAAGCAAGAAGTGAAAATTGTTGCTGTGGAGGTGCTGGTGTGGTTTGGTGCAATGGTTTTTGTACTGTGCTTTTTAAAGGTGCTTGGCCAACAGCACTGCTGGGAACACTGGGATCTGGGAATCTCTATAAGCTCTGTGTTTCTTCTTCTTTTGCTTTTTCTGCAAATTCAGAATCCAGCTGTAGCTGGGAGTGATTCCATCAGGAAAAAAAAAAAAAAAAAGCT
>VZRS01011158.1:227910-273255 GCA_013398055.1 Ifrita kowaldi
ATTCCCATAAGAAAAAAAAAAAAAAAAAAAGCTCCAGAGCTTCGAATGTTTCAGTATTGTGGCAGTATTGATGGTTCCTCCTCATCCCTCTTCTTTTCCTCTTTTTTCTCCCAAAATTTTATTTGTGTACTTCTTTGAATTCACACTATTTAAATTCATTGCACCTGGAATTCACCCCAATACCCCAGTACCCCACCAATTTTTCTTGAAGCACAAATACTGAACAGAGCAAGATAAGGGATAAATGTGAAGCTCTGTTTTCATGACCTCAAGTCTTATAATGTTTGTAGGACATCCAAATACACAGGAATTGCACAGGACTTGGCATGTGGTTTACCCCTCTGAGCTGTTTGGGCATTTTTACACATACACATTTATTTTTCTCAGATCATTTGTACTAGGTTTCTTTGTATGATCTGTTTAATGTTTTACATGTGCATGACTAAAAAGCAACTGCAGATGTCCCGTGTAGGTTAATCCATTAATCCCTATGTGTGAATCACAACACAAGAACAGTAGAAGTGTAAGTCTAGAATTTGACTATAATGTAGAAGTGGGATGTTTTTGGTGTTCATCATCTTAATCAAAGGAGTGAATACATTTGGTCAAATTGAAATATCTAATTATTTATTCACATAGAAACCAGTAAACTTTAGGGTTTTGTAGCACAAAACTTGTTGTTAAAAAAAGAAAACGAGCTATGCCATATAGCTTCTTTAGCCTCCATAAAATGGCATCATTGCAGTTAAAACTACAATAAAAATGAAACATTCCAGATTACATCAGTTGGAGCACAATGTGACAAATATAATGAGAAAATCCTTGTCAGAAATTTTACTGCAAGGAAATACTGATAGCTAACACCCATATTCTCCACCTAGAAATCAAGAATATTTGAGTAGATCTTGGCATAAAAGGCACAAAACACAAAGCAAAGCATGCTTGTGTCATTTTTCACACAGAAGCATTGACATTTGTGCAACATGGAAAAAGACCTGCATTTTTCCAGACTCTTCCAATATCACAGATACTGAGGGAATAGATCTTCCCCTTAATGCCAGTGTGTCACTCCCAGTATGGAGGCAATGACTACAAGAACAGAGGAATATAGAGAAGGGAACACATCTGTACCCTTCCAGGAAATCTGAGCTGAGGAACAGAGGAAGCTGCTGCAGTTGTATTGTTGAAGTAACCCAATCTACTGCAGGCTTGGAGTAACACACCCACTGGCAGCCAGCACTTGTGGGAATTCTGAGACTGGCAGGAATGTTAACAGTGCTGGAAACCTGTCAGGAACACAGGGTTACCTCTTGCATTTAAATGTGCGATGCCAGCCTCAAATGAGCATTTTTAAAAAAAAGTTGAGTCCTTGAAAGGAAAGGCTCTTCCAAAGAGGATGTTGCCTCTGGCACAGAGGAATGGCTTTGCTGATGTTAAGGTGTTTCAGAACTATGGATCAAAGATCCCTGGCATTTCCTGCTGTAACAGGCTGGCACACAAGCCCCTGGTAGCAGCCTGTTGCTATATTTCTATCACCAGCCTGTCCTCATCATCACTGCTTGTGTCATCATACTCCACCCGCGTTTGTTTCCTCATCATCTCTAAACCTCTCTTTTTATATATCTTGGGGGGTGTTGCAGAGAAACTCTTGAACTCGGGGGATCTGAGAGTAACTGGGGGCTTTTTAAAGGTAGCAGTAGCTGTTCCATGTGGCCTTCCACAGGGATTGGGCTGCGGGTGGGATCTGTTCTTGTCGGCACTTCCGTGCAGGTCCAGGAGACGCTGAGGTGAATTTGCCCTCTCTGAGTGTTCTCTGCTGGGTAACTGAGCCCTCGTGACTGACTCAGGAAAAGACTCTGCTTGTGATCCAAACGAACGTGAACATCCTGGCTGGGAACTGGGAGCTGAGTTTTCTTTGGGAGGTGAATGTGTGTTTTCTTCAGTTGGAGGTTTCTCCCTTCCCGAGGCCTGGATCACCGGGTCTGACTTTCCAAATATTTGGCTCTCTGACTCTACCCTCAGTTTGTTTTCCTGGCTTGCTCCTGGATGTAAGGAAAGAGGAGCAGCAGCCTCTGGATTTGTGCTGTCAGGTTGGTCACCTGTGCCTGTGTTTGTAAATTCAGGAGAGCAAGACCCAAAGGAAGCTGCCACGGGGTCGCTCCGAAGGCTTGGCCGGGATTCCCCAGGCAGGGATGGCTGGAGCACGAGGGGCTGTGTCACCCAGCAGCAAATGGCCACGTTGCTGCTGAATTCCTGCAGGGATGTGTCAGCTGTGGAGGAAAAGGAACGAGCTGTCACAGCTATTCCCAGAGGAGCTGTAATGTTCTGGACAGAGGCGTTTGTTCTTGGGTGTCCCCTGGTGATTTTCCCAGAAATGTCCTGTAGGAATTAGGAGGGGAAAAAATTTACACATAAAGTTTTCAGTCCAGAGCAATTTCATCCAACTGATGCAAATTTAATTGTTATTTTAGCTAATTCTAACATCAGTAAGTTTTCATTTTATTTTAACCTCCAAAAATACCTTTAACACATTTTTCAACATTTTAAGCAAAATCTGTGATACAAAATAGTTTCCGCATCAACTTTAAAACAGCTGAATATAATTTGGGTTTTAATTAACAATTTTTTTTCTGTTAATAAAAAATAATACAAGAATTAAGGTACAATACCTACCTTTTTATCCATTTTGTCTTTTTGCTTAACATTGTTTAAGTTTTCAGTATGGGAAGATATTCCTGAGTTATTCTTTGCTTCTTTTTTCCTTCTGCAAAGTTGTTTGTCTGAGGTGGAATATGATGCGTCTTTTTGCTGGTGTAGATAATTTTCTATTGAAAAAAGGTTGAAGAGACTTTGACTTTAATTTTTATTCCCCCCACATGCTCGTACTTACAACATTTCTCATCATATCACTGCAATAACATCAATTTTAACACAAATATTCTAAATATTTACCTTGCATCTTGGATTGAGGAGGGTGGCACTTCTTGTTCTTATTAAATCTGGGGGTTTGGGATGAGCAGCCCTTTCTCAAAGCATCCAGAGCTCTGTTGGGAAAAGAGGGCCTCTTGCTCAGCCGATTCATTTTCAGCTGAGCAAATCCATGGATGTGCCTCCCTCTGTACCTGCAGTGCCAGGGGCATTGAGGGGATAAACAAATATGGGAGATGTAAAAGCAGCCAGAGGAGAATAACACCACCTCATCAGGTGCATTAAAGTCTAACAGCAATTTATTACATGAGGGAGATGCTTGTTTATGTCAACTCTTAAAAAAAATCAGGATTTTAGGCAAGAGACCCACAATTATTTTCTTTTTTTCTCCATAAGATTCAGTAAATCCTTGATTTTCTAAGAGAAAAGGATTAAGGAATAACAGATCCTTTTTCCTGTGTCTGGAATTTTAAAACAATATACTTCACAAAGACAGGAACTGCCTGAGGCTGTGTGGTGGTTGGGTTTTTTCTTTTTCACTTCTTGAGTGCTACCTATTCATCATCACTAAGGAACAACATAAGGATTTCAGTTATTTAGAAAACCCACACTGAATAATCAAACTCTGCTTTATTTCCTACTCTGGCTCCATTTTTCAGTAACTCTGAACGAGTGAGACTAAAGTACATTGGAAGGTCCCACTCCTAAATCTGTCACTATCACAGAGCAAGGTGTAAATCTAAAAGGATGCACTTATTCAGGTGTTTGGTGTATTAGAAAATTAAATTACATTTGGTGATTACCATTTGGGCCAGTTACCTACTAATAGGCATGACCCGAGCTTTCAGGACACTGTACTTAATTGAATCCCTGCACTTCTTTGATATAAATAGATTTGATATAAATAAATTCTGAGACTCTGAGAGCAGGAAAAAACCCACAACAACAAAACAACACCTATAACTCAAACCAGAAAAAAGTCCTAGAAGAATGTCACTAGGCTGGGTGACACAGACCTGAGTCTTCTGTTTCTGTTCTTATGGCCCTTCAAAATTGCAGTGCTGTTTGCTGAACTAGGCATGGTGATTAAGTTACTGACACTGATTTGTCCTCAAGGGAGTCACTCTGTCTGATTTTGGTCATGAAATAGAGTAAGAGGAATGTATGCACACAATATGTGTTTCGTAATGAAGCAATTCATCAGACATCCTGCTGCCCCACACTCCTGAAAGATTAGAGGGTAAATGTTCCACTGATATGAATTCCCATTGAACAGGGAGGGGGAGCTGTACTGATTGAGACAATGTGCCCTTGATAGTTTTATGCTCAAATTCTTCCTGCTTTTTTATTTAAACCAAATGATCCTTTGAACTACAGATGGTTCTGTTAGTTTGTGTTTAACTTGATATTTATTCTTGTGCCTTCTCTTGTGAATAGCAGTTGAGGATATGGATCTTCCAAGGACAAAGGGCCTCGCACACTGCTCTGAGCTGTGATGGGATTAAAAACAGAAGCATTTTGGTTCCCTTCAAACAAAAGTAAATGCTGACAATTTTGACAGATAAGAATAATTTCTAAACCATAGTGAGACTCAACTGACCAGACATCATCTTTCTGTGGGATATGTCTGGTTTGCTTAGAAAAGTCTGTTCCTAATAGTAAACAACATATTGATATTTTTATAGTTTACCTTTGGGGCACTGCTGTGGTACAAGAATAGCTCTTTCTGAGAGATTTATCTTTTTCCCCCCAGTTTTAACAAGGTTCCATTTGGGGGATGACTTTTTATTTTCTGTGGAGTTTTTATACCCATTACAGCAAAATTATATCTATATCTAGTGAACCTGAAAGCCATACTCCTTACCATTTAGGGGTGACTTTAATCCTTTTCTGTTTGTGGCTCCTCTTGAGTTTATTTGTTGAGAGTTTTTCCTTTTTGCAAGCTACTGTTTTCTTCTTTTGCTCTGAAATATTTTTGAAAGAACCACCAGGATCTGCTGAGCTTAACTGTTGAGAATATTGGGAAAAAATGAAGGACATGAAATCTGCGAATTACATTGACTGCAAGGTTGGAAATCTGTGCACTTTTTAAATAGCATTGAACAGCAAAGGAGTTAAGTAGCACAACTCTGTATTTAAGTCCTACTCTAAGTTAAAAATTCATTTAGAATGAAAACAATGAAATACAGATGCTATTAGAGAAAAATATAAAACATCCCCATAAAGGGAAAAAAAATCAAGAAATAGAAATTCACTCTTGTCACTATCAGCATTCTGAAATGGTCAAATGAAAGAAATTTATATATTCACACAGAAGTGTATCTTTCTGATGTATCAAATGAATATAAGACTTATCTTATAAAAACATAAATTGTAAATTCTGTATCAGCAAATGCCTGTAAATGTCCATAAATACACTTCTGATAATTATTTCATTTTTCTAATAAGAGGGTGGGGGTGGGCTGTCAGCCAATAACACCCTCATGAGAAAGCAAATAGGATTATTAATATTACCTCCTGCATCTGGTGTCCTTTAGAAAATGATGAAACCAACGTTTTTAAACTCGTGTTTGTTAAGCCATATGCCACATTCTTGCTAATATTTCTCATTTTGAAAATGGAAATGTCGTATTTTGACAGGGTGCATTCCCTGCTGGGTTCCTTGTCACAGGTGTGCAAGGAGGGATGGGCAGAGGCTGCATTCCCACTCTGCTCCGAGGGCAGAGGGAAGCTCCTGCTCAAACAGCACCAGGTCAGCCGGGGCTCAGCACTGAGGGATGGGAAGGTGCTCTTGGAGCCTGGTACTGGAGAAGTGCCAGAGTAGCAGGTCTTGATATTGTGGGGCAGCACTGGGAATTCTTTACAGTGAGTGCTCAGAGTGTGGCAATAGAAAGTGCCAAAAGAATGGCAAAAATAAGTGGGGTTGTCTCGTGAGCTCTGGGAATGCTGCAGATCCTGCAGTGGTGGTGGCATATCCTTAAGGATGCATGGACTTCCCACTCTGTCCCATCCCAGGATTGTTGGCTCTGCACCCTTGCTAGAAACTGGTGTCTTTATCAAAGAGTCACTTCCTGAGCAAAGGTGATGTAAGGCCTTCTTCTCATCTTTGATGTCAGCAGATATGAAAAAGCCACTTGTATACACAGATGTAAAGCATATTTTCTTCTTCGGAGTCTGTGTAGAGCAAGTACTTTTACTCATCCACTTCTCTTCTGTTTGCCTTTGATAATTTAATTTATTTTTGTTCTGTTTGTTTTTCCCATCCTCTCTTGCAATATCCTGCTGCTCGAAGTTTTGGTTACAAAAGGTGTTCTCTGCTGTGGTTAAGATATTTGTGGTTTCTGAGTTGACTGATGAACAGAATCCTGGAGTTTTCCAGTTTGTGTGACGTTTCCATTGAATTTCTCCTTTGCCAGCCTTCTGTCTCACTTCAGATTTTAAAGGGGACCAAACCACATCACTGGAATGAGAATGGAGGGATGTGCTGCTACAAGAGCAGGGTGGGGTGGGTAAGTCATCTGTCAGAGGTCTGCAAGCTGTCATCTCCTGTTCAGATCTAAGCAAAGATGACAGATCTGAAGCTCTCTTGTCCTGTGGCAATTTAAGGATATATTTTGGAGAGAAGGCATTTTGTTGCGGGACTGGACTTAAATGATCAGATTGCAGATGATGACTTTTAGGAGACACATCCACAGCATTGTCATTGAGAAGTGGCACTTTTGCTCCTGTTTTTACAAGATGTGTTTTGTCATCTCCATCTGTTGCATTGTGCAAGGTAAAAGAGTTGGAATCACTTCCCCTTAATTCAGGCCCTAAAACTCCCACCAGTGAAGCTTTTGAGATACCTGCAGGATGTGAAAGAAGGTTAATGTCACTGAAATTAAGAGCTTTTGTGGGAAGTTTGACTGTTTTCCTGTATTCCACATTCTCTGTACTTCCAGTGGCTTCATTAATTCCTGTGCTTGATTTTTGCTCCTCTGCTTTACTGGAGAATTTCACTGGAGCTGTGGGAAGACACTGAGTTCCAGAGCAATGGACTCCCTCTGCTTCACTTGCTGCAGTGGTTTCTCTACTGGGACTAGGGCAGGACACTGAAATCACATTTTGTGTCTTCTCCACTTCGAATTTCAGCTTTTTCCTTTCTGATGGCAAAGTGTGGAATTTCCCGGCAGTTTCTGTGTTGTTGCAATGGACCCACGGAGGCATCAGGCCATGCTGGCCACTTTCCTTAGTTCCGTGATGGTTCCCAAAATTGTGTGAAGTGCTTTTACAGTCTAATTCAAATGCACTGGATTCTTTCCCAGGGCTTGGTTTCTCCCAGTTGCTACTCTGTACTGGCAAGCAGTCATCATTCCTCCCATGGCTGCTCAGCTGACACTCAGGATTTTGAAGCCTGAGCTCACCACTGCTTGGAGCCAGCAGCGTGCTGCTGCCAGCTGTGCATTTCTCCGTGTCACTGCCACTGAGCTCTCGGGAAGTTTGGCTGGTTACAGCTCCAGCAGTTATGGAATGTGATGTCTCCATTAGGTAGGACACTCTGTCTGCAGTTTCCTCAGAGGACACATTCTGCAGAACACGATTACCATCAGTACAAGTTCCCGATTTACCTGTGGTTGAAGCTGCTGTCACAAGGGAGGAAGGACTGTCACTTGAAGAGCTCCTGCCATCTCTTTCCTCAGTAATTTCAGTGCTGCTGGCTGATTCCCCTGAATTAGGAATCAAGCCTGTAATATCTGTAATCTTATTCTCTCTCTGTTTAATTTTCTTGGCATTTTGACTGCTTTTCATTTTTTGGTAGATTTTCTTAAACGTTTCGTCTCCATACATTTGCCATTTTTCTTGAGAGAACATCTTCGGCTTCCTTTGATTGTGTTTCTTATTTTTAGCACTGATTACTTCTCTGGCCCCAAGCTTTTTAGCCCCTTTCAAGTCCTCTGACAGAGAAGGGTGATCAGCCACATTACTTAGGGGCAAATCATCCACTGCTGTTTGTCTCACTAGAGCTCGGGGATGGCTATTAGGGAAATCCACTGAATTCGCAGCAAGCTCGTTGCTAGGCAGCAAACCAGCAGTGCCTGTGTTTGCAGACTGCTTAGTAAGAGAAAGTGGTTTTGAGCAACCTGGTTTGTCATGTACCATCCTTGCTCCCTCCACAACAGGCAAGGAGTTGCTCCGAGTAACAGGCACAGTGTCGATTGTTGTGGAGAACTGGGTGGGAACTGAGTGGAAAAACACTGGCTTGCATTTCTCCAGGGGTGCAAAGGTAGATTTTGCTGAACAAAGAGAAAGATTCTTTTTCCTATTTACATCACAAGTTCTGATATCAAAATGGAAAGAGTCTTTGTATGTGTAAGGCATTGGCAGGTCAATGCTTCCCTGTTTAGAAAGGACAGTTTTTCTGGGCCTGACATTGTCTAACTGGGTATCATCCACCACACTTTTGTTGTGAGAAATAAGCTTTGAAATGTGTTCTTCCAGTCTCTTTTTCTCTAGCATCGAGGCTGTAGCTTTGTCAGCTGCCTCTAGCTTTGCAGTGCTTCCGGAGGCACACCTTGGGCTGCTGAAGGCAGTTTCATTTTCCAGTTCCGTGCTGTGCTCGTAGAGACTGTGCAAGGGGCTGGATGATGTCATCTGCTGTTCTGTGCTGTCAGAACGCGACAGATACCCCGAGTCAGTGCTCTCACACTTCTTCAGCTTGCAGTCCAAGGGTTTGTAATCCCACTGCTTCTCTGAAGAGGTTGCTTGCTGCCTTTGCAGCTGAATGTGCTTATTGGCAGTGGGAGTTCTTTGCTCCTGCATCTTCTTTCTCAGACACGGACCATTTGGCAAAGCTCCTGGAGACGCTAAACTTTGAGGTTCTCTTTCAGGAACCCCCTGATTAGCCTTTGAACTGAAGGATGGATTCATTGTTTCTTGATTTTCTGAAGGAGCTGATGAAGAGCTTGTCGCTGGCAGCGAGAGCTCATGAGGTTTCTTAGTGTCTGTTGCTGCACTGGTCTCTGAACCGGGTTGTTTGATGTGTATCCCCTGGTCTTCACTGGTGCTACTCAGTGCTTTGCTGCCTTGGGGAGAGGTGGTGCTCTCTGCTGATCTCTCATTTTGCTCTGATCCCCCACTGATGTCAGAGTCTGAGGGCAGCCTGGTGTTGTTGACGTGTGTTTGGGTTCTCCTGTGTTTGTACAAGTTGCTCTGAGTTTTAAATGCAATGCCACAAGTGGTGCACGGAAAGGGCCTCTCTCCCGTGTGAGAGCGAATGTGTTTCTCAAGGACACTTGGCTTCAAACAATCTCGTCCACAGTGTTTGCAGATGTATTTCCCAGATTTTTTTGATTTTCCCGGGCTTCCAATAGATGCATTTACACAAGAAGTTGGTGATGATAAAACCGGTAAAGTGCTGACTATGCTCAGTGTTAGACTTTGCCCAAGCTGTTTCTGGAAAACCGGCTGAGGCTGCTCCGTGCCTTCCGGAGGAACGAGCGGGTTGAGGATGAGGGGAATGTTGCCGCCGTCGAGGTGGACACAGCTCCTGCCGGTCACCAAGGGCCCGTGCGGCTGGAAGCATCCTGGCTGCACGGGCTGGAACAGCGGGATGGTCAGGGCTTTGAGGTACAGGGGCTGGGGCAGGGGCTGGCCCCGGGCAGGCTCTGAGGAGCCCCGCGAGGGCCGCGGGGAAGGGCCCGGGATGGGATCTGCTGGAGCGGCCGCCACAGCCGGCGGGTTCTGGGCCTCCATTCCAGGGGCCGGCTGCCATGTGCTCATGGATCTGCCAGGAGGGGACACAAAACAAGCAGGAGTCTGCAGGCAGCAAATAAAATACACACTTCCCACCGCCAGACTGGCAAAATTAGCAACTAAGAATATCACTAATCTTACATGCAGACATTAAACAGACAATAATTACTTTCTTTCCCAATTAAATTGATTCATCTTTCATTTCTCATCTAGGAGTTAAAGTTCAGTACAGTGTAAAGAACACTGTATTTGAAAGCACTCCTACAACCTACAGTAAGTACCCAAAGCACTAGAAACAAATCTGAGTTTCAGATTTGCAAATGGAGGCTCTAGGCACACCAAAAATAATACAGTTTTAATTTTCTGGAACCATATTCCCATTACATATTTGTATCATGTTTTTAAATTTAATTAATATTAATAATTTTTAATACAGAAACACAGAATAGTTGAGGTTAGAGTGGACCTCAGGACATCTCTAGTCCAAACACCTGCTCAAAGCACAGTCAGCACTGAGGTCAGATGAGGTTGTCAGGGTGTTACCAGTCTGGTTTTGAAAACCTCTGGGGATAAAAACTGCACAGTTTCTTTGGGCAACCGGTTCCAAACACAGGACATTAAACATGCCTGCATATTATCTGTGCTTACCCAGTTTAAGGGAGCTAAGGCCAAACACATTGCAACAAGGGGTATAAAATGAAAATACGTGAACAAAACAAAAGTCATGTCCTGTTCTACAGTCAGATTTGCATAAATATGTGCAAAGTAGAAAAGATGGTATCATAGGAAAATAGTGTGATAAATTGAAGCTGGCTTTTGTGTAGCCCAAATTAATTTAATCTAATTAATGGAGATACTATAGTGTACTGCTTGTTTTTAGATGCTTTCAATGCCAGATGAAAACATCATCTAGACACAGTTTTTGAAAAAAGTGAACCTGTTCTTTTGAAATCTCTCCTACTATATGCAGGGTTGGTGCTGCTCCAGACTACTTCTTATTTCAGCAAATATTTGTATTGTCTTTTTTCTTTCTTAGAAACGAATGAGGAGGAAAGGATAGGAAACTATCAAAATAAGCAAGTTGAAAATTTTCTTTGGAAGAGCTGATAGGGGCATGAGCATAACCCCTTGTAATTACAATTTGGATGAAAATCAGGTGATCTGTGAATGTTTATTTGATTCTTGCTCATTTATGCTCACTGTATCCTCTGGCTGCTATGAATAATGGGTTGTCCTTGTGCAAACAGCCATAAAAAACCCATTTGGAATAACATAATCAGTGGCTCAATTTGAAATCTGCAATTTGTTGCTTTACTGCATAATCTCTAGTGGTGTTTCTGTAACTGCCTTGCATCATTTTAATAGGTTATCATTACTGGGAAACAGTAAAAGAATTACTTCAAAATGTGGTTTGAAATCTGTACTGGTTCCATCCCAGAAAACAACCTGTAAACTGAACTGATCTGTGCACAGCAAAGTGTTAGATTTTGCTTTTTTTTCTTCCTCATGAATGTTATAAATCAAGCTCAGTTATCAAACATGGACTTTTCTTATGCACTTCTGACATTTCTATGTGGAATAATCACTTAAGTGGCTTTTTATTACAGGTAGTGACTATAATGATGAAAGAATGTTAAAAGAATATGGCTTGTTAAAGAAATTAAGTTATTATCCATGTTGTGCAGTGGGGTTACCTCTACAGAATAAAAGTGGAATTCTCTAATTTGCAAAGTGACGTTATCAACATTTCAAGTCCATTTAAGATGGTTCCTAAGTTATACAGTCACTTTTGAATTTAAACACAGCATAAAATAAAGGATAAGACATGAGACAATGACACAAACTAAGTATGCAGTAGTTTTTCCAAAACATTTTTTAAAAAAAGTTAAGGTGGAAAAAAATATGCTTCAGAGAACAGACTCTAAGAAAAAAAGTGAAGCCTAAATACCCAGTAGGTGGAAGATCTAACAAGTACCACATCAGACACCATGTCTTTGCTCCCCTGCCTCCCCTAGAGAGAGGTGTGCAAATACACTTCCCCGTATTTCACATTTCCCCCACCAGCCTGCTCCTGTGTCACAAACTCTTTCTCTCTCTGATTTCCTCCTGGCCATGCAGAGCTCATGGGCCCTTCAAGGCCACCACAGACAGATGTTTTTCATAGGAATCCTGTGGTTCCCCAGTACCGGAGGCTCTGTGTAATTTCACTTAATGCTGTTAAGTTTCTGGGCCCAAAACACAGCCTAAGTCTGAGACTCATTTTCGTGTTCTGTAATGCTCTACAAAGAAAATACCTGAGTGGTGACAGAAAATTTAAAGGAAAGTTTTAAATAAAGCTCAACAAGTAAACTAGTGGTGATACTTAATGTACTTTTAAGAATGCAATAACACATCTCTACCAGGTGTAGTAGTTTGCTGCTTTTCACAGCAAGAAAAAGTACTTTCTTCCTGAGTGAAACTGCCATGACTTGTATTCTGCTGGAGCAAATACCATCAGACTTTTCACATCTGTTATTTATATACAAAAAAAGGCCACTGTATTTCTTTGTATGTTGACAAAAATAGCTTATCTCAAATGAATTCTGCCCCAAGGCTGATTCAGGGTAGTCCTTGCCTGAAGTAGAAATTCCTCTGTTTGTTATCCTCTGGGCTCTGTTACTGAGCATCCACCCAATGTTCTCAGCTGTTTGTAACTTGTGGCATTGAACTACCAGCATAAGAATTTGATCCTAATTAGATAAGGAAAATTTTCCAATAAACAAAACTTAATGCAGGATTTGGCCAGCCCAAAATTTTCTAAACTGATTTCTCAAGCTATTAAAACTGGTCACTAAAATTCCATTAAATACAATTATTTTGTTCCTGGTTTGAAATTCTAACTTCAGGTGCACACCATAGGCAGGAACACTGAAAAGTGGAGCAGTTTCAGATAAAAAATCGTTGTAGCAGAAAACTGTCTTACTCCCTTTATAAGTATGAAGTATTTTAATACAGGAGGTTGATATTTAAGAATAATTTAAAATCCAGTAAGTTCCATTTTTGTAGACTTTTTCCTGAATTCCAAATACATTTTATAAAACTTGTTTCATTTTGTCAGCACTGTTATGATTTTGAACTACACAACCAAAAGATTTTTGTCTTCTGCATGGCAAATGCAATGCTCTGTCAACTGTCCACCATTATTAACCAAATCAATAACTAAACATGTAAATACTTATTTTCTGCACTTACATATAATTTTTTGACACACCGCTGAGCAGAGCATCAGTCTCCAAGCAGACACAGAGCTCAATTGCTCAATCCCCCACCGTGGTCTGCAGGTACAACCCAGAGACAACGACAGAGTTACTTTATTTTTGTAACCCCACAGAAACAGGTTTTCAACATTCTGAACATACACAATATACTCAGTTATACCAAGAGTCTTTACCTTTTTTAAAAGCTTTTAGTGATCCCTACCTTAAATACCAGGGGGCAGAAGTGGAAGTCTGGAAATAATTAAGTCTTTAGTCTGGAAATAATTTTAGCTCACATACCTTTGATTGATCCAGGCATTTCAGCAAAAAAGTCTAATTTCTGTCAATACTTGATGCAAGCAGAGAGAAACGAGGACAAAGACTTGAAACAGATTAGAAGTAGGAAGTTGGGTTTTTCTTTGGTTTTTTTTTACACTGGTGTCACAGTAGCAACCTTCAGAAAACAGGAAGAGTTGAAACAGAAGAAAATGAAGTGGCATTTCAATTTCTCCGTATCCTTTATCACTATTTATGTAGGGAGCTCTAAACAGAATCTTTGAAAAGTAGGGGGTTGTACTCTGTCTTTCATCCTGAAATACACTGACACAATAGTAGGGGTTTTAATTTATACTCCTAAAGGTAATTTTCTTTTAACTTTACAGCAAAGGGCTCTCTTAAAATATGTTGGGAAAGAAAACAATGGTGGAGAGAAGGCACTTGCCACATATGAAATGCTAAACTTATCCAGTGTGGGTGTTGTCCACCAGCTTCTTCTAATGGTGCCCTGTGGGACGGGAGAAAGCAGTAACCAGGTGGGAAAATGCCTCAGGAATGTTAAAAGTGTTTATGTTGTGCTCAACAAACCTCCATAAACTTGGGGGAAGCTGCAGGGAAAACAGGATAGGGCACAGTCAAGTGCAGTGAAAGGGTCATTTAAAAAAATTAGAGTTTATTTGGGGGTCAACTTCCTAAAGAGTGCTCAGGTGACACAGAGAGCAGCACTGAGGGGTCCTGGGGGGCCGCTCTTCTTTATGCAAACACTTGTTTAGAACGGGGACTGCGATGGCTGGGTCCTCCTCTGCTGGTAGACTGAGTGAATCCCAAACTGGAATTCCCAATAATGTAACAAAACTGGCATATCTGGCCTGTGTAATTTCCTTAGGAACAGCATATTTTGGAAGATACAGCTTTTATTTTCCCTGTGATGAGCAGCTGCCCAGTTCAGACACTGCAGCCTGTCCCGTGTTGGGTACTGGTGAAACTATAACACTACAATTGTCCAATATCCACTTCAGTGGGAGCTCTTTCTTTTAATAATTCTGGTGATAGACCAATGCCACAGGCCTCAGTGGATTTCCATTCCAAACAGCTTTATTGATCCTGAAGAGTTTTGCCTGTTGTTTGGATTGCTTTCCATTTATTTCTGGAGCCCTGATTTAGCAGGCCTCTAATTTTGGTGGTGGAGAAATATTTCTGTCTTGTTCTTCCCATCTTTCTTGCCTGTCATGTAGTTTTTCAGGGGGCAGAAAAGCTCTTAACAGGGTCCAGTATTACTGCTTAAAATCCTCCTGGTTTCTACCATACCCTGAAATGCTCCCAGTGATTGGTAACGGCACTGCAGACACTTCAAATCCGTGAATCTAGAAAATACTTGACATTCTGAACTGCTTTTCAGTGACTCATGCTTCTGCTCTACAGACTCAGTCTGTCCAGATGGAGAGAATTACATGCAGCAAGTAGTTTCAGCTCTGCTGGGAGATACTTTCCTAAAGGAATGTTTTCTCACCTCTAAGTGAGATCTTCTGGAGGATTACTGCATGCTACAGTCAACAAACCAAGGGGGAAAAAGATGCACATCTTATAATAGAACACTGGCATGAATCAAATCATACAAACAGATGATTATGGGCATTTTACATAACCAGTCAAAATTAGTTTGTCTTCAGTTTGGTCACATTTCTGGAGCCCATTATATTTTATTCCACTTTCAGACTGACTATTATTAAGTTAAGGTGAATTTACTTAAAAGGGACACTTAATTTAAACAGTACTAATGATTGCAGCAGTGTGCTGGACCAAGTAACAAACAAGTAACAAACTAGTAACAAACTGAAAACACATATAAGCATTTAATATTCATTATTTAGATCACTCAGTATCAAATTCCAAATGCTAAAACTGCAAACTGCTTACATTGAGAGGCTTAAGGAGAAAATAATTAATTAAAGCAAGTTACAACAAAAGCAAGTGGCTGTCTGGATATTTGCCACTATCACAGAGGTTTCAGGGCTTAGCAGAACCTTTTGAAGCTTGATCTAAAATCTCTAAACCTTGAATAAGTGACTCTGGAATCAGGCTGCCCTCACAGCATCCTGTGATTCTTCCCTTTTCTATGGATGGTTGCTGTAATGGCTAGAAGTAATTTGACCTGTACACAAAATACAGAGCGTCAGTATTACCCTGCATTAGTTCTGTTTGAAATTAAGTGATTTTTGTTTTCTCTTTCTAATCAATCTATTTATGTGTGTTGCTTCCTCAGCTGCAATCTCTATGTAAGATTATTTATATTCATTTAAATTCAAAATATTGCCCTGCTCAGAGAAACTCAGCTAACTTGAGCTGTCTCAATACACAGCAAAGTATCAATGTAAACGATGTACAAAGCTGAGCCCGCTGTCAGGTGCTGCACAGCAGGGAGTTCTGGGGCTACAGTCCACTCTCAGTTCATGTCCCCACCAGGAACTGAGGCGTTAAACCCACTCACCGTTGGTACACATTTCTGGGTCCCGAGTATCTGTGACAAAGGTCCCACCCCAGATGTTTAAAACCCTGCATCCTTCAGACACCTACAGAGTTTTGTCAGGGGTGTGAGCAAGTGAAAGCAGCAATAAACGTGCTGATTCCTGTGCTGATGAGGAAAGAGATTCCAAAGGTCCTACAACTCCACGTTTTAAAGAACTTTGCAAACGTAATGAAAAGAAAGTATCTTCCAGGTTTGCTAATTATTAATATTTCCTGTGAGGGCAGTGATGCTGAGAGCAGTACACAGTGTCTTACTGTCAGAGGAAGATACAGACACTGGGATTATCATTTCCAGTCGCTCATCCACCACTGACAGCCAGCACAACTCCCTTGATAGACCACACAAAGCTTCTACTTCAGTCTTAGCATCATAGAGTCATAGTGGACCACAGGGTCTGAAATCAATTTTGTGCAGGTACTTCAAACACTATTTCTGTGATGGAATCAAAATGTTTGTGAGTGTACCCCAGGTCTGGAGTTCTTTAGTTCTCAATTCAAACAAGCAAAATGGAACGGACACATTTCCTGGCTAGCCCAGAAAGGACTGTTAATCTTGTTTTACTTAAAAATTAGTTCTGCCTTTGCTCTTTTCTCAGTTTGACTTCGCATCTTGAAATGTCTCATAGTACTGAGAAGTACTGAGTTCACCTTTCCCCTTGTTCTTAAGGGATGTGTCTGATCTCACAACTCTGCCGGTTCCACCCGCAGCCTGCACACTGCTGGTACCTTCGGAACAAAGTTGGGAGCCTCAGTCCCCTGCAGAATCAGGCTGAAAATGTTCAATTCCATCATCTTCTGAAACCTTTATAGTCTTTCCATGGTAACATCTCAAATTCTGACTTTGGGAAATCTTGCTGCTTGGTACAAGTCATTGTTCTGAAGTTTTGTCCTTCTCCGTGTGTTACTAAAGTACAAAGCCACTAGAAAACCTGCCGGGGGAACTTTCTTGTACCATATCCTAAGGACAAATATTTTTGACACTTACTTCCACAACTGTGCAATAACAGCAAAACTGTTTAGGTTGGGCTTTTTTTAACAATTATTTCTGTAAATACTGTACCAGAATACAGTATTAAATTATTTTAAGAAGAACAGGATCTGCTTTACCTTCCCTTTGTTCCAGAATAGCAGCAACTGGTTTGATCATTATTATGCAGTTTTCAATATTTTTTATTCTCCTTTTTTTGAATATCCATAAATGAAAACATTCCAAAGGCTTAAATCAGTAAAAATATTGTTACCTAAAATACCTTTTAATGTGTAAGTAAACACCGTATTGGCCTTTTTGACCTCTTCATGCAATTTGTATCAAGAATATTTCCTATTCTGCTTACACTGCTACTTTTCTCAGCTCCAGCCATAAGAAATGCTTTCTAGTTTAATATATGTCTCTAGTTTAGATTTACATCACTATTTCTAAAAAGAAACATATCTGTTGGTTTTGTAACACTTTTGGTGACTCCACAATGAGGAAAAAATAGGATTTTTAGTGCTTCAAATCCTCAAAGGATTTTGGTTCTTTTATCCTTTCATCAAATTTGCTCCTGTGCATTTCCCGTGTTAGGAAAGAGTTAACAACCTCCAGCCAGCAGACTGCAATCAACAGGTTGCTCTAACAGAAAAATAATAACCCTAATCCATCTTTTAAAGTTTAGGAGGTTGGACTAAATGATGAAAAAATACCGATTAAAACCCTCTGAAAAGCTGAAGTGGGGCCAGAACTGAAATCCTTTGTGTTTTAGAAAAAAAATCTTTCTCGTTGCTAAGTGAAAGAACCATCACAATAAAAAAAATTAAAATTGTAACTTTAAAATTCCTGTCTTACCATCTAGAATTTAATTCTCTCTCTGTCCATAGAAAATGATAACAAAACACTTGCTAACCTTTAGGTGGCCAATTCACAGGCAGGTGGAGAGGTTCAGGTCCCTGGAATAGCGTTGAAACAAAAGAAGCATCCTGTTTTCTTTTTTCAGTGTCTTTCTCTTCTTCTTTTTTTTTAAGCATTTGAGAAGTGAAGGGTGGGTGGTGGGGTGTGTGCAGAGAGAGGAGGGGGTGCAGGCAGCCCACGCTGGTGTAGGAAGAGTTTTAATGGCCGATGCTGGGAATATGGTTTGCCTGCTACAGTGTCTGCACTACTGCAGCTCTGTGTGTGGGCGTAAAGAAATGACACGACTGGGTTTCAAACCATTACACTGAAGATTTGCAAACAGTTAAAAAAAAAAAAAAACAACACAACCCCATCAGGCACAAATGAAAATTATTACTTTTCTCCTTTAATCTTTTTCTAAGGTTTTTTTTGTTGCTTTGTTTTAACTTAGCAAATGTAATCTAGTCAAGTTTCTTCCTCAGCCTCTAAAGGAAAAAAAGGTAAATTGAGTATTTAGGAAGGTTTTGTATTTTACATGATGTGAATATTTTGTTACAATTTTTGCTGCTATTTTTTAATTATTCTACAAGAGCTTGTATTCCTGAAGGGTATCCAGATTTGCACAGTAAAAGTCTTCAGAGGACACCTATATTTCTGCTTAAAGCATGCCAAATAGGTGTCTAAATCTTGGTAGCACCAAGTAGCACAGTACAATAGACAGAGCAGTGACTCCACAACTGGCCAGGCAGGACATCTGAGCCCAGGAATATCCCTTGAATGTTCCACAAAACACAGCCAAAAAAGCTAGGACATGCTGGCAGCCCACTTTTGTGCAGTAGTCCAGCAACACCTCAGGTTTACTGATCTAAATTGGGCAGAAAACAGACTTGAATGTTTGTTGTAACTACTGGAGACCAACAGGAGTGAGACAAAGGGGCTGTTCCCTGTCATATCATGGGGAATGAGAGGAAAATGGTATTTCAGCTGATATAAAAGTGCTGACACAAGTGACAGTGACTACAAACAGTTATGAACACACTGTTGTTGGGAGGGACAGGTGGAAGGGTTTTGTCAGACAAGCAAGAACACTTCTCAAACATATTTTTTACCACAAAGAGTGAAAGACAGACAAAACAGTTTTAGAAAGGCACTTGAAAACTTCAAGGAATCTTTATGACTTGACTGCTCCATGATAGTAAGGGACTAACACTTGATAAATGTGTATCTTCAAGTATGTTGAGAAGAGACAGGCAGGTTGAAAATGTTGTGCTTGGACAGAAGGCACGTGCACTCTGCAGTGCAGGGGTTTAGGTGTCTATCTTTGCAAATATTCAGATGAGCCCCAAATCAAGCAGGATTTCTGTTGCCTTTGCTGTTGTGCTGACATTGAAAAGCAGAGCAGCTGGATGCACAGAGAAAGGGGCGGGGGAAGAGAGGAGGCACTGGCTGATGCCCCCATTGCTGTTCAGAGCAGGGCACCCCAGCAGTCCATTGCCCCCTCTCCCTGGGCTGAGGAGCCAGAGCTGAATGTCAAACCAGCACAACTCAGTGTGAATAAAACCAGCAGGACTGGGCTTGAGGGTTTCAGACTGCTTATCCCAAACTTTGACAAAGACTGATAAAGGAGTTAAACAGTGAACAAAAAACGATCCTCAGTTCTGTGTCTGTCTGGTAAAATTCTCTCAGATATTGCCATTATTACACAGCAGTACAGCCTGACTTGGTATGAAGTGGGGTCTGGCTACTGGCCACAGGAGAAACTTAAATTCTTCTTCCATGTATACACTGACAGCTGAGACCAGCTCCAGGAAAGTTTTGCGGGAGAAATATCTGCGTCCTCAGCTGATACAGTAAAGTGAATGTCAGGAGAGACAAGAAATCTGGCTCCCATCAGGGTTCCATTCATGCAGCCCAAGTGCCATTGCACAACCTGATGTAGTTTGCAAGCTGGCATTGCTTAAATCAATTCAGTAAAACTCGTTGTTTTCCTGGTATTGTAAAGTTTTTCTGTGCGGATAGAAGTAAAAAAAAAAAAAAAAAAGAACCACAACTTTTTTTATTGCTCTTTCTCTAAACTCTGAAGCTTTGTGTTCTGTCTGCTCAATGAAGACCCTTTTTGCCCAGTTAATCACCATGCATTGAGTGGTATCACCTCGATCTTTTATTATCATTCATAGTTTAAAAAAAAATTACTATTTTCTTGACTCAGTTTGAAAAGTGTAGTAACAAAATACACATCCTGAAGCAGTAACTCTCAAAGGTGTATGTGTTGCTCATTTCTGTCTCAATATGCCATGGACATCTATTTCCTGACCCTGTAGCTGTTGTATTTCCAAGTCCCCATTTCTCCACGGTTTTGGTGACTGCTGCAGGTGAAGTAGCACCTGGAATGTCTAAATGCACCTAATCCTCCTCTGAGAACTAATCCCCATGAAGGACCATTGTGTAATATGGATATTGGTAATCACAAGTAGCAATACTTCTTTTATAGACATGAACTCTTAAGTTTGAATGTACAGAAATCATGGTTGCCTACACATCTTTCATTTGATCATTTCCAGCGTGGTACTTAAGATGACTTTTTTCCCAAAGATCAGTTTTGTGATTTGACAGAATTTCTTTAAGCAACTATTAAAAATCTGGAAAAAAATTGAATATAGAAAAATATTCCAAAAAAAACATTCTTTTCAATTGGACAGCCAACTACTGCCCTCCTATCAACATTAACTACTAAGACTCATCTGGCACTTTATTCTGTTTGTTGAGCCAGCAAGAATTACCACCCAAAGAGGAGTGTAACCCTCACAAACTGGTCAGGCCTTACCAAGAGAAAAAAACTTAAAGACAAAAATGTGCTTAAACAGCAAAAAGGAGAGACAAAGCTTCATTAGAAGCCAACATGGGTCTCCTTGCCAAAAAAAGTCACTTCAAGGAAAATTAAAACAGAAGGCAAAAGAAATGGATCCCATAGGGAAAAGACTCAAAGGCTGCTGAGAAAATGCTAAGGCAGCCACAAAACTGAAAAGGTTCAGCTGGTTGCAGACACAACCTCAGTGTTTCACTAAGAATTGAATTTTTCCTTTAAAGTGCTTGGGTTCTTTCCACAGCCCAACAGCAGAGTTGGACAGGCAGACACTCACCCAAAGGAGAAATAAAAAAAAAAAGGGAAAAAGTCCAGCCTCAAGCCATCTTTAATTAAAATCTCACAGACCTTTTTTCCAAATTTAGGTTTAATGTGTGTTAGGTAAGGCTCTAAATGCTGAATCATCACACAGTTTGATTTTGAGGTTTATTTGGTTTGGGTTTTTAGTATTAATTCACCATAAGCAGTTATGGTGAAGGGCTGTTTTATGGACTCATTTACAAGGATAGCCTACAATCCAAGAAAAATCTCGGACATCAGAGAGAAAAAGCAGATGTGTGAGTCCAGCTTTGCTCCTAAAGTATCAGGTGGGAATGAAGAGCTCCAATTCCTCCTCCTTGCTCAAATCTTCCTTTTGCTGACAGCTGAAAGGTTAAAAAGCAGAGGACATTATGGTGCCTCTTGCACAAAAGAGATGTTTTGCAGGAGGAATAGGAAGGGTCTTTCCAAGCCTTATAGATTGCAGGATTAATGAGCTGTAGTTTTTTCAGGCATATCACATCAAAAACATGAGTAATTACCACTATGACACACTTAGAAGCAATGCAGCTTTCAGAGGAACAGTTGCTCCAACTCGAAAAGGCAACAGGGTTCAGTGGTTTGTACGTGCACACAAGCTACAGATGTATTCATTTTTCCATCTGTTTCTTATTTGTCACAGAAAAACAGATAACTCAGAACAACTGACAGTAGTCAGAAATGTTCTAAAGCCCATCAAGTACACTAACCTTCATGTGTTTTACAGAGAAAGAGAACAGAATTTGACAGGGTCATTGATCACTTGAACCAACTCAGATCCATGTCAAAACCAGTAAAAGGAAGCGTCAGTAACTGTAAATATAGAAACACAGCATTCCCATCACGGTGACCCCAGGCCAGCACCAGTCACCAGTAAACCCACAGTCCACACCATTCAGACAAGTCAATTATGGTTTTTATTTTTATTTTCCCCATAAGTTTCTGTGTAGTTGTGGTTTTTCTCAACATGTTATCGAGGAAACCCTACACTCCTGTAGTTTAGTATCCAGCTCTTTATTGCTATTGACACACCAACTTTCAGGATTTTGAACCAAGTGATACACTGTCCTTCTCATTATGAGGGGATCTTCACTTATACCATAAGCTGGATAGAGTTTAAATGAGACCTTTTTTGAAAGTTCAGCTCTTCCAAAATGTCTGTGAGAAATTTGCTAATTAACTCTTCTATTTATTAATTTCATTAATCATTTTACACATCAATATTCAATTATGCTATATGCTATCCACTGAAAATAGCCCTGTAATCTTACTGGTGTCTTCTCTGTCACAATTCCACTCTTATGTTATCTTTGAACATGGTTGAGTTCCTCTAACAAACAATATTTTGTGAATTTCGTGAGAGCTGCCAGCTAAATTTCAAGTGATAACAATTAGGTTGCAGTTGCACACTCCTTGCATCTGTGCCATACTTTTATCTAATATTTATACAGATTTTCACTGGGAGAAGAGGTGCTATATATAAATATATATGTGAACACTGAATTTAGGATGCACTGCAGGGAACAAGAGCTCTTCAACACCTGGGGGTGCCATGCTGGGGTCTCCTGTGCCCACACCGAGCTCACGTGGAGCACGAGTCACATCCACACTGCAAAGCGCCAGGGCAGGCTCAGATCTGGCACTTTGCCTCTCACCCTGAGGTCTGAGAAGCTCTTCCACGTTCCATACAACACTCACCTGTTCCAGGAGTGCCCCAGGAGGGTTCCAGTTCTCACCTCGTGCTTTAAGGTTGCAATTGTTACCCTGAATGCCTCAGGCGTGGATAACTGCAGAATAAAGGCAGGGAGTGGTCATGTGAAAGAGCACTCCTGGCAGAGAGAAGTTTATTATTGCACTGGACTTGGATTTCAGTTGTCTGTCATGGTGAGAGGTATTTCTGTCCCTCTCTCCTTTGGGTCTCATGGAGCTTTGCTTTTATCTGTCGCCAAGGAAACACCAGGGTTTTTTCCCTCTTGCTCATTAATGTCTGCATTTTTGTTTCCATAGCTACAAAGAAACCTTAGTGTTTTAAAATAGCAGTAATTGGATTACCATGACTTTTTCAAATTTATTGACACCATTAATGGCTCCGATTTTCAAAAGCAGACACTGAAATTGTATCAGCAGTTTTTCAGCTATTAACGTGTTATCTCCTTGTCCTGAAATCCTGGGTACATGCTCAGAAAAGTCTTCACCATCCAGACACTCACTGCAGCCAGACTCAGGCTCCATACGAGGTGCTCTGAAATCACTGAAAATAGTCTGCTCTTTACTTGGATTCGTTTTAATTTCTGATGGTCTCCTGCAAAGGAGTGCACAGGTTCTGTTGTGAATCTTTTGGGTATTATCATCTTACAGATCCTTTGTAAATGTGACCCCAGTAGAATAATCTGGAAGAATTCTTACAGCCAAAGATCTGGGCAACTCAGGATGCAGGAACATGGGAAAAGCACAAAGAATTGAGAGTACCAGCATTGCTAACAACTGGAATCACTTAGCAGGGACATAATTCATGTTTTCTTAAGACAAAAAGTGACACTCCTACACTGTCTGTGGCTCTATGCACCCTCCTACCACCCTGAAATTGTTCCTGTGCTGCCTTCTAGCACTTTTCATTTACTTGTTACCATTTACTTGCCTATTTCAGGTGCCCACAAAGCACCCTAAGTGCATATTCTGTACCCCTGTCCTTTCTTTCCAGTCCCTCCAGTCCCTCCTGCCCTCAGCCTCAGCAGAGGACAGAAAGCAGCTGAATTCACTGTATGGATGTCCCAGCAGCAGTGTCACCACTCCTTGTGCTGAGCCCCAGCCAGACATACACACCAGTGCCACAGTGGAACTGGACTAAAATTAACCAACAATTTAAAAAGTTGTAAGAGGTGGACAGACAGAATGTCGAGATACCACCTACTGTTTCAGAAAAACAAGCTCAAGAGAGTCACCAACCTAAAATCTAGGCATAGCAAAAAGGTGACAAGTGACTAAACACAAATAAGTGTGAACAAGGAAGTCTCTTCAATCTAAAATATTAGTTCCTATTTTTCATAATGGATTTCTGTGCATCCTTGAGTCTCAGACATTCTATTACCATAGAAACAGTATCCTGTGTCTCTGCAGAGCTGCTGTAGCTGTGTGCTGTTATGGAAACAGTCATCTGAACAGCTCAACTCATGTCTATATTTCAGTGATTGTGTTTGTAAAGATCCACCGCTAAATTATCCTTCAGGATTCATTTTAATAAAAACTAAGTCTCTGAAGTACTTGGCAATTTAATAAACTTCTCAAGGCTCCTCCAAATTAAAAATACAGCAATGGAAAAAAAATATACATTAGAATTACCGAGCCCTTTCAGTACTTACCAACCTCTCCTAATCCCTACCATCAGCAAAGGTTTGGGGAAAAAGATGGGTCTGTCCTCCCCAACAATTATTAGTAAAACTACTTCAGGAAAACGAATTTTTATGTTGTGTTCTGTGCAAGGACTCCCTCATACACCCATCCTATGTGCCAGCACAGAAATAAAATTCAAAACGTAAGAAGGTATAGGGAGAAAGTGTGACTCACATGACTGAACTGTGAATTCTTAAATTTTATTCCAGGTGAGCCATTCTTTTGTCGCAGAAAAGCCATCCAAGACAGATTTCTGAAAAGATAACATGAGAGTTGGAAGCTCAACTCCCACTAATTTTTTCCTGGGAATTGAGTCCTTAGCTGATCCTAGAAAATCTCCTCAACATTTTCATATTTGTAACATCTCAGATACTACTACTTATGTATTTCACTAGAGTTCTGTGGGCATGAGTATTTTGTATTTTCTTAAATAAAGCCATCAAAGAATCAGGAACACAATGATAAGGTGCTATTTGGGTTAATAGTCAGCTGTAAAGAGATTCCTGCCTAATCACATTAGATTTTTCTACTTAGTTACTGCAATTTAAGACTGTAAATTCACACTTTTTATCTTTTCTTTTTTTTAATCAAAATCATCCACACCAAGGAGGTCCTTTCCAACCCAAACCATCCTAATAAGGTTATATCCTATCTCTTTTTCCCTACACCAAATTCTGGTTATTATGGCTTGTAAAGGGAACATTTCCTAACACTGAATATCTGAATATCTCTGATCGCAGATAACACTTTACCATGTATAAAGAAATCACCCAAACATAATGAATTTGTGAATATAATTCAAATACCTCCACTGAACTTCAGGGAAGCAGGAAAACAAAACAGAGAACATAAATACATTCTCAGGAGATGGATTAATCCAAGCTGGCTTAATCACACTGGGATGAATTTGATGATTTCTCAGTGCTTGGAATTTAACTTTTTCTTTCCTTATTTATACATGTGGCTTATTCCTTTAATTACTGCTGAAACACTAAGTTGCAGACAGCTTTGTTTCAGCATCACGTTAAGTCTAGGCAGTATGATGGTGAAAAAGCTGTTTTCTCCCAAAGGGCTCTCTAATTAATCATCCCTAATGAAGCTGCACTAATTAACAATAATGGGGGTGGTGGAAGGCCTAGAAGAGTCTGAGGGCTGAGTTCAGGCTGTGGGGATCTTTACTTGTAGTCCTTCACAAGTGCAAGGCACCCAGGACTGATCTGTGAATGGATTTTTAACAGCTCATACATTTTTGTAATATTTACTAAATTCTTAGATCCTCTTCAAGTTATTGCCTACATTTTACTCAAATTTTCTTGGTCAGTATGTAGCAGGTTTGTACAGGCCTGTTAAATGTGTTTGGCTTTGGATCAGGACAGAATGTAGTGGAGTTCTTTTGCAGCACTTCCAAGATTATAAGTATTCCTACATATTCCTCTCACTTTCCATAAGTGCTACAGTATTTCACAGTTACGTACATAAAAAACCCCCATGGCCTGTAGTGTCAGCCAGTGGTCACAGGAAATGCAGATTCAGGCATTTTATCAAGCTGGACTCTGACAGTTTTGATCACAGCATCTCATGGCCTCTGATTTTGAGTTTTCGTAAATGGAATCCACGATTTTTACATTAATGAAGATTTTATGGAATCTGCTTACTTTAAAGTTTAATATATTTATTACAGAATACCATGAAAGAAAATATTTTTGCCCAAATTGTGCTTGAAGAGTATTCTGTTACTTTTTTTGCATGGAAGATCCTTGCATTCTGTTTCCATCTTAAACTCTCCTATTAGATTAATATTTTTTTTCTTTTTCTTTTACAGTTTATCCCTTAGGTTGGATGAAATAATCTCATGAGAACCACTCAAAAGGCTGTTTGAAAAAGAGAAGTATTTTCAGTGAAGCTACAAACAGGAAACCACTGCTGGCCAGGTAAGATATTAAAGATTTAAAAGTGTCAGAGCACCTCATCCCCAGAAGGACAAGGATCATTTTCAGGTGCAGTTTTTGACTTTCATGCTCGCTGTTTCCATGTGGGTTGACAGTCCTGTCCAAACACCAGCATTTCTTCTCAGCCTGGGGTTGGGAATTCCTGCTGTCAGGCCCAGCTGAGAAGGCTGGGACTGAGCCTTAAGTTGCTGTTCCTAATAAAGATCTGAGGACTGTGGTCCCAGAGAGGAGGTCTGGTGTTCTCCGTTGCTGAGACTGGATCCTCCCCCTCCCAAAGAGGTGACAAATACAATCCCAGCACTAAGGAAAGCAGAAATACTCTTAAATCCAGGATCCACCTGTTCTCTGGCCCACAAAACTTTGAATAAAAATGATTTACTGGCTTGCCTTCACCAGAGCTGTGTGGCCAGCCACTGGCAGATGAAAGCCTACTGTTTGATTTCTAATTGATCCCATAATTGTCTTGGTGACAGTTAAGATGTCAGCACTGATGACTAAGTGGCCACTTTCATGCAGTACTTTGTGTATAAAGAATTGACAACTTTTATTTCCAGGTTGTGATTTCTTTAAACCATGTCCAAAGATAGCTGATGGAGCACAAGATTTCTGACACAAAGAGCTTGGTGTAAACTTTGGACATGGGAGCAAGGTTTGAAGACCATGAGCTATGTTTGTGATTTAATATGTAATTCAGACCACGACCTGTCGCCACTGGTTCTTCAGACTTTGTGCTGAAAGATGCACCCAACAAACGTTGGAGAGCACAGTGTTGTTATAAGAACTGTTGCCATCTTTTGAATTACACAAGGATCACTAGGGGAGAAACATGTTTATCTCCAAACAACATAAAATCATCAGCATTTTCAAAGCACTTTAAAATTGTGGTTTTGTCTTTAATTGTGCTGTTACTGTGCTTGCTCATGAGTTGTGGGTGATAACATGTGATTATCATCTGCCTACTTGATCACATGCACATTTGTGATGCTTGCAAGAGCAAACACTATCTGGCTGGGATCTGTCACATTCTGCAGAGTCTCAGAGACTGTTTCCCAGACAACAGCACAGTCCTCTTGCATCCATGAGCCATGCACCGCCGTGGACCTGCACTCAGTCTAACACCTGGTGGCAGCTGCTGCTCCCACTGCTGACACAGACAAGATGTTTGTAGAGCCATAATCCAACTGCCTGAACTCTGCAAGTCAAGGAAACTGCACAACCTAAATTAAGAAGTCAAAATGAGTCAAACAGCACCTACCTTGTTACAAATTCTGAGTCAGTTTTTAAATTGAAACCAGATCATTCCTTGCCAAAAGTCATTTAAGGGTCGTGTACTACCTGTTTAAGACCTCTGCTGCCAAACATAAAGCCAAGCACAGCTGTGTAATGTGGTAAATCATTTCTCTGTGGCAATTTCAGTGTGTTAAACCAAAGGAGCCCAGAGGGCAGGTGGAGGAGTGAGTGTCAGAAGCAGCTCAGGCCAGCTGGGTGGGATCCTGTGTGCAGGGCGTTTACATTTTGGATGTTGTCAGGTGGGGGAGGAAGCTGATAAGAAAAATAATTATTTGCATTCAAATTATATAAACAGTGCCAGAGCCTGGTTAGTGTAGGCAGTGTTAGACAGAGTGTTTCCCAACTGCAGGAGATGCATCACATGCTGGGTAAGGAAGGTATATGAGGCAACAGCACTCTGAAGGTGTGCAGCTCTAAGCCTCTTGGCACACTTTATGGCAGAAGAATAAAATAAAAAGGGATCTGAAAATCAAATGTTTGTTCCAGATCCTCCTATTAAAAATGCACATTTTTAATATGCCCTAGCTTAAACTCTGTGTTCTGAAGCAAAGATAATGTCTGGGTTTGAGTTTATCAGGGGGAGGGGGGCAGGATATTGGTGGGATTTGGGCAGGGTTTTTCAAGGTGTGCAGGGGTATTTGGGGAAGGGAGAGATATTAAATGGCAGGTAACAAAATGTCAGTCTCTCCTTGATGTTCTTAGCTCCAATCAGCTAAAACTGAGTGGCTGTAGCAGCAGTGTAGCAGTATCACCAATTAGCAGTTCAGATCCCATGCTGTCCTTTCACATCAGGTGCCCACAGGTTTCTGAAGATCTTATCACTAATTTTTTGGTTTTTACTTGTTAAGAATGATGAGTCAAGTGTGAGTGGAATATTTAATGATTTTGCTTATTGATCCTGTGACATTCAGTCAGAACATCCTGGAAGTTTGCAGAGGGGTTCTCTGGGATGTGCCATTCCCTCTGTGGGTACCATGGCAGAACCAAGTAGAATCTGATGGGAGATTTATCATCTTTCATACCACTCTTTCATATCACTGCTGACTGCAGCTCTGCCTTTCAGAGCTTCTCCAAGAAAAAGCAATACCATGGTCAAGATGAAGAGGCCAGTCTCTCTCCAACCTAAGACTACTTTAATTTTTTTTAAAATATCCTTCACCTCCTGTTGAGAGCTTCCTCAACTGCATTCTGTGAATGATGTCCTTGGCTTTCCTCACTGTTTCCATAAAGTACCAAAGGCCCTGATCTGACACTGAGTGCACAGGTTTACAACAGGACATTTGCACGCTGAATTGTTCTCAGGTTTTCCTGTCTGGACACCTCCATCTGCCGTTACCTGAGACACTGGAGCTGCTCCATTGCAATCCCATCCCTGAGAGCTGTGCGGTGCAGCTGTAGCTGTGGTGCCAAGTATCTGCAAAGGGAAGGAAAGCTGCTTCATCAGAGATGAGGACTTGTGGAAATTGAAATCTGAAAGACTGTTCTCAAGTACGTGAAGCCCCACACACAGGGAGTGGAATACACAGACAACACATGTGATCCAGCCCCTTCTCGTGGCTTTTCCACACAGAAGGCAGGAATCGATTCAAACTGATTCCTTAGTAATTCTATAAGCACCTGCATCTCTTCTCTAAAAGCTGATAGGGTTACTGGCATTTCATCTCGTCTTAGGCAGTGATAAGTATTAGTCTGAGGACAGAAAATGATCATCTGTAAAAATTTTTATTTATATTTCATATGCAACTTGACAGCTATTTCCACCAGAATATGAGGGACTAAGGGAAAGGGATTTGTTGGCTATTTCTATAAGCTGTTTTTTCTTCAAACTGAGAGAGCCCTAAATACTAAAGGACAGAAAACAAAACTCTCCTGGCCAACTGATAAAGTGCAGAAACAAATACAGGCATTTGGTTGTCTTACACTGCTCTGTGTTTTATTTTGAGTTGAACTGAACGGTGTGATACAAACAGCAAGTCACTGTTTGTCAGTGGGTGAAGAACAAATGCACTGAGCTTAGAGAACTGCTGTAGGTCTGGCTAAGGCCAAGCTGGTTCCAGTGGGTGTTTTGGGGGTGCACAGCATTGGCCAAATCAGCCCTGAACACTTGTTCTTGTTCTGCAGCACTAGCATGGCCTTTCTGTCATTTTTCCATTTCATTTTATGGCTCACTGTGCAAACAGAAATTCAGCTGCCTTGTCCCCTCACAGTGCTCATCGTGGCCACACAAAGAGCTGTCCCAGAGCAACAGGAGCAGCAGCCCCAGAACAGAAATAACTGTCCTCAGGTGGCACCGGGGCCAGCTCACGCAGCCTGGGCACAGCTGAAGATCAGTTGCACAGGAGGAGTTTGGCAGTGCAGCTCCCCTGGTTGAGGCTGTGAGGTTTATAGAGCTCAGGGGTCTCAAGTGCTGTTTGCTGCATTCTGGTCCTTTCCCTCTGCCCTGGGTCACATGAGGGCTACAGGCCTCAGTGACAAGGAATTTGGGATCACATCAGTTCTGAAGAAGGAATGTGAAAGGCTTTGGAGGGCCAGTTTGCTGCAGCAATGGGAAGCACTGTCAGGACTCAACATCAGCAGTGAAGCTGTTAATGCCTTGCAGAGGAGGTAAAACTGCTAAAGAATGGTGGTTACTTTGATAAAAACACATTTTCGGTATTGAAGAGGAAATATTTTTATTCCATCTATGTTTCTCTGAAGAGACAAAGAGATGCACCAAAGCATGTGAATGTTAATCCCTCGTACAGTGTGAGCTCTGTTCCGACCTAACAAACATCTCATTATGGAAACTCTTTTGTGCCTAACACCACTTTTCCAGAGTGTTCTGTAGTGGTGGCATTTCCCCATTGGTGTCTCCTTTGGATATTAATCAGATACCTGGAAGGATCAAAATTACTTGAACAAGACTCCTATTAAAGTATGGGCAAAGCCAGAGGAGTTGGTACCATCCTGTACTGAGGTATTGCTGTGCTTTCTTTCTGTCAATGAAGGTATTTGTTTATTAAAAGCACCGTTTGATGGGACCTTGTCATACAGGGATGCATTATGACTTGCAAGGCATTAATGAGCCAATTCTGGAAGCACTGAAAAGGAGCTTTGCTATCCAACAAAGCTTTTTTTTAAGAAGTACATTCAGGAAAATACAGCTGAGCACGAGGAGGCTGAGATACTGAAAGGACAGCTGATGAAAGAGTGTTTATAGATGGAGCAGCCACGAGGAATTGTAAAATGGAAGTCACTGGAGAGGTAGTCTGAAAAAAAACCACTGACAATTTTCTATCATTACAACTGCCAGACTGACAGAGGGAGTGGGAACTTGTTTTTCCAGCTCAAGAAAAGAGCAAGACCTTTGAATGGTTTTCATTAATATTGCCTGTGAATACCAATATTTCATACTTAGAAAACTTGGATTTCTTAAGTGTAAGGAACAGTAAACACCTCAGCTGTCTTGTGAAAACTGCAGTCGTGACGCCTGGAGCAGGGAAGCAACCAGAGCCTGTGTCCTGCCTGTGACAGGGAGTGCAGCAGGTGAGTACAGAACTTTCCCCCTTCCCCTTCTCAGCATCAGTCACCTGCACTGTCACCTCTGTACAATTCAGTTCCGGTGACCCAGGGTGAATGGCACTTCAGGCTTGCATTCATTTCACTCAGAAGTGCAGCTCGAGTCACCTCCATTGTCACCAAACCCTTTTCAGGATGGAATTTAGTGACATTTCGTGCTGCAGAGTGGTCTGGTTGATCTCTGGGCTCTGAACCAGGGTGGTGTTTGCTTTCCTAAGTGAGACACAATACCTGTATTTGTCTTACAGAAAGCCAAAACCGTGGTCGTGTAGGCCTGACTGGGTTTGACAACCTGGGGTTTTGGTACCCACTATGGAGAGCAGGAATAATCTGGATATAATGCTGGAGATAAAGAGACTTTTGGGTTGTGAGTTATTTCCTGATATTTATGCTTTTTGGTCAAAATTATGGGGTTTTTATGAGGCTGCTTAAAGGGGACAAGCCACACCTCCCTGCTGGCAACCATGGGTCTGGAAATAAAAAATCTTCATGCCTCGTTGAGCAGGTAAATTGTTTGGGACCTCAGAGCACTTTCCCACAGAATTCCTAGGGCAATTTCCAGTATTTCTTAGCCACGCCAAGGAGATTGCTCTGCCAAAATCACAAGGCCCCTTTCATGCATCAGCTGCATTTAGCAGCTGAGAGCAAACAGCCCCGGAAAGCCACGTATGGGCTAAGGGACCTCATCATGGGTTTCCACAGGTTTTATATTCTTTTGTAGGTGTCCATCATTGTCCTCAGTGATCATTCTGGTACTGCCTGGGACTGGACAAACTTAACTGACAGAATGTTTTCTTTGATTTCAGTTATTAGACAGATACTGACAACATACAGGGACAAAGATATTGGATTTTATAGTATTATAGTATATATAAATAATTCTAATGTTTAGGATGTGCTGCTTTTTCCTCTGCAGTTACAAATGCACATTTCATTTTCTTTAAGTCTGGCTGTATTATTTGTAATGGTGTTATTTCTCTTACAAGTCAGGTTTATAAGTAGTTCCACACTTGATATCGCTCAGACTCAGAAACCTGCTTGAACAAATCTCCTGTTAAAATAGCCTGAAGTTTACTTGAGCAAGAACTGCTGAAATCTAGCTCCTAATGTGCACCATATGTTGGCGTGCTTCCTTCTTGGAGATGACATTTTGCTTTGCTTCCAGTAGGTAACATTTCTTTAACAGAAAAAAAACCTGATGAGAGGCTACAGACAGCCTGATGGATACGGGATGGGTGTCTGCTGTGCTCTGTCTATTTAAGGGTCACCACCTTCACAACTGTGTGTCACACTGACACTTCTCAAAATGCTTTGCATTTTTAACATCCTTTGCAAAATTCTCCAGTCGCAAAAATCCCTCGGTGCGTATTCAGACTACAATGGATGTAGAGCTGCCTTGCAATCTCCCAGCAGTAACTCTGTACACTGTGCCAGATCAGGGGTGTGTTAGCAATGTTCAAGAATAGTCCGTGAGGTGAATCAGGAAAAATAAGATCAAGACAGGTATCCCAGCACAATTTTTTTCTCTTAACAGCTCTGATATAAGTATTTGCTACTGACTGAACCTGGTATTTATCATTAAGTAGTAGCTTCTGTCACAGAGCTGCTGGATTTGACGTTGGGGATGCACAGGGGATATTCACTGTGAGTCTTTCCCCAGGCTGGCTGGGATTTCTGGCCCGGCAGCAGGGTGTCAGCAATGTCATGTGTGATATAACCTGCTTCTGGGAAATTTCCCTCCCATGCTTTTCCAGTGAGGCTATTTCTGTGCGGTTATGAGTACACAGAGGTCACTCCCTCGTTGTGTGCATGAGACGCTATCCTGCTCTTTGAAAAAAATACATTTTCACCGGAGTCACGCCACTTTCCAACATTGTTGAGAATTTTATAAGGAACTGCTTGACGGCGCGCGAAGAAACGCATGTGGGATTGTTTGGTGCTGTAACCGCTTCTTTATTAACGCCGTAAATCACCGCGGCTCATGCCAAGGATGAGGCAGGGAGCAGCTGGCGGCACTTGGCTGAACCGGGCCTTATGAAACCCTTACGAAATCTCTTACAAAACCGGGCCCGCCCGGGCCGCTCTCCCCGCGCGTCACGCCGGTGACGTCACACGCCAACGTGCCGGGGCCCTGCGCCCCCTGCCGGCCCAACGCGCTGAGGGCGCGGCGGTGTGACGTCACTGGCCAGCTGCGGCCGCGCTGACATCATCGGCGGCGAGCGGCGNGCCGGGAGCTGCGGGGGCCGCGCCGCGCCGGGGCCGCCCCCCGGGAGCTCCGCGCCGCAGCCCCGCTCCTGCGGCCGCGGCCTGTCGCCTCCCCTGACCTTCCCCCGCGCGTCCTTGCCGCCCCGGGGTCACGGGCCGGGGGACGCTCCTGGAGCCGGTGGGGCTGCGGAAGCTCAGCAGGGGCTGTCCCTGTACGGGGCCACCTGCGCTGCCGGCACCGAGGAGCGTCCTTGTGCTGCCCCGCTGCTTCCCGAGGCAGCGCTGGCCCAAACACGATGAGGCCCTTCATGGTGTCGGGGCTGAAGTGCTCTAGAACACCTGTGTTAAAAATAACCCGAACAGACTACTCGTTAGATGCAAGTAGCAACTTAATAAACCACTCCAGTATTACCGAAATTTGGATAAAGTGCAGTCTTTGAGCATTGTGTCACAGGGAAAACATTCTTACCAAGTTAGACTAGAACTCAGGACACGTAACTAATCAGGTGTGTTGGATATTTGATGTCCATGTGCACTGCCCAGTCAAGGAAGTAGGTTTTTCTCTAGGGAAAGATATAATCCTATTGAAAACAGAAGTGTGCAACTTAATGTCCTGGTTCTATTTGGGCAGCCACCCCTGGGAAACTGTGATGACAGCTGCCATGCGGAAATACCCCAACCCCATGAACCCCAGCGTGGTGGGAGTTGATGTCCTGGACAGACACGTGGATCCCAGCGGGAAGCTGCACAGCCACAGACTCCTGAGCACAGAGTGGGGAATCCCGTCCATTGTGAAATCGGTGTGTATTGTGTCACAGGGCAGAAAGGGACACCACAGGGAGGAGAAGCTCCTGAGCCAGCTGTTGTAATAAATGTGTATCATTTCATAACTTTAATGGCTTAAAAGTTTAACGGTTTAAGCATTTATGTATCAGGTAAGCTCAACAGCAGCACACAGTGACCCTGATAGCCAGAAGTTGCCTGGATCTCAGACTGCTTCCATCTGGAAAATGAGACCTACTTCAACTGAATAGCTTTGTTTTAAGCTAAATCCTGACTGTGTTCTCTTGGTGTCAGTTCAATGCAATAACCACTACCTGTGTATTTAAAGACACGGACAATTGCAGTGGGTTGGTGGAATTAATGCCATCTCTGTTTGCCTGTCCCCCAGCTCATTGGCACCTGCAGAACAAGAACGTATGTGCAGGAGCACTCTGTTGTTGACCCCGTGAAAAAAACAATGGAGCTTAAATCCTGTAATGTAAGTAGCTGTGTTTGTGCCACTGAAATGGATCACAGCATATAACAGCACCTTGTATATTTGAAAAGTAAATCATCTTGAAAATAACTTGAAAATTGCATTAGAACAAAACAAGTTAAAGATTTAAGTAATGTGGTTATAGTTGATCGGTTCTGTTTTTCAGGAAGGAGCTACTTGGCTCTTGGAACTTGTCAGGACTGAGCCACGTGGACATCCTGATGAGCAGGAGGAGTTTTGGGGGTGGAGTGGTGTTAAGAAAAAATGTTCTAAAGCCTCTTGCTGTCTGTACACTGTGGCTGTTTCCTAATCATGTAACATTTTGCTCTCTGTAGTACGCTGTTATTTGTATCAAAGGGTAATCCTGTCCTGTGTTCTACAGATTTCATTTACAAACCTCGTGTCGGTAGATGAGAGGCTTGTCTATAAACCACACCCTCATGAACCACACAAGTAAGTACCTCCCTGCTCTGAGCTTGCCCACAACTACGAGACTTTGCTTTGAAAGTGTCCATGGTTTCCCTCGATCAGAAGATGAGGTTTACATGGTCTCTGTTACAGTTAATTGTCTAAAACAGGATTAAATGGACTGTCACTTCCTGCAGTGATATTGGTTCTGCAGAGTCACTGGGAGACTTTGGGTCATGCTGGTGCTGGAGTCCAGTTCAGCTTTTCAGGGGGTGTCCTGTCTGTAACTGAGTTTGTGTACATTTGCAATTTTCAGCTCCTTGTTTCTGATCTCTTTGTCAGCCTGAGCACAGATCTGCACTAGAAAGCACATTTATGTGCCTTTAGCCTCTGATTTTGGAGGTTTGTGTTTTGGTGGCTACTTGGGGTTTTTAAGGCAACTTAGAGCTTAGTGAGTCTGTACTGCTGGAAGTGGTGATAATTCTGAAGGATTCTAACACAGGAGTTTTTTTCTGTCGTGACAGTCAGAAATGTTCAATCCCTGTTATTAATGGGGATGTTTTAATACTGTTTTCCCAGTGTAGTGTAACTCCAAATCTGCTGTTTCCACTCTTAACATCCTGCTGCTGAAGATGGAAATGGCTGCGTGCCACAAAGGGAGACTTGGACTTAGCGGGCACTCTTGGGCTTTATTTTATAAGTAGAAGCATGAAGCAGTTACACAGTGTGGAAGTGGGTTGTCTTTAGAGGGCAAGAAGTTCTGTGTTATACAGCAAAGCTGATGAGGGAATGTACTTGTTGGGGAGGAGTGAGTTTCTTTTTTAAACTACCCAGAGTAATTCAGTTTCCTGCTGTCTGTTTCAGAACCATTCTGACACAAGAAGCAATAATATCTGTAAAAGGTGTCAGTCTCAGCAGTTACCTAGAAGGGCTAATGGCAAACACAATTTCTTCCAATGCTAAAAAAGTAAGTATGGCCTTTGTGTAAAATGTGTGGTCACTGGCTGAATGTCAAAAGGAATAAAAAATNCCGCCCGGGCCGCTCTCCCCGCGCGTCACGCCGGTGACGTCACACGCCAACGTGCCGGGGCCCTGCGCCCCCTGCCGGCCCAACGCGCTGAGGGCGCGGCGGTGTGACGTCACTGGCCAGCTGCGGCCGCGCTGACATCATCGGCGGCGAGCGGCGGCCGGAGCCGTGCGAGCCCCGGTCTGACCGGAGCGCGGATCACAGGCCGCACCCGCCCGTGTTTGTGCGATGGGCGGCGGAGCAGGCGGTGCCACCCCCCGGGCGCGCCCTTCACCCGCAGCGCTCCACCCGGGCCAGGGCGGTCAGGGGCCTCACCCNGGCTTTGTGAGCAATCTTAGGAAGGGGCCACATAGTTCTGCTGCCTTTACTGTAGAGACTGAATGCTCAGCATGCTGAACTTCCTCTTCTTTTTCCTCTTGTGAATGGAGATAATAAATTGTCATTGGCAAAGGTCTCTGACTCTTCACTGGAAAAAACATCTCCACTCACTCAGCAGTGTGACACTGTCATTCTTTTGCTGCCCTCTTGATGCAATCTATTTGCTTTTGCTGTCAAAAAAGGATCTGCATTCAGACAGATTTGAAATACTTACATGGGAGCAATGAAACAGTATTTTAGCTGAGAGTCTGTCCTCTGGCAATCCAAAGATATCTCGAGTTCAGCTCGAGAACGATAAAGCAGTCTGGATAAAAAGTCTTTTGTGGATCATAACATGAGAAGTGCTGATATAAGGAATTGTTTTCATGAAATGTAAGGCAGAACATGTTCCAGCAGTACTCCAGTTATTGATATAACAAATATTAGAGGCATGTATTTCTGTTCCTTTTTCAACTACTGTGTCTTTAGTCATTTTCAGTAAGAACTTAACTGATTTACTTATTTATTAAGACTTACACACTGATAAACTTTTCTTTAACTGTAGGGCCGTGAAGCATTGGAATGGGTAATTAAAAGACTGAATGCTGAAATTGAAGAGTTTGCAGCTTCAGCAAGAGGAACCATGAGGAATTCAATGGCAGCAGCAGCATTTGTAGAGAAATAATGATAGTTCTTAGATCTGTATCACTAACGAAGCTTAACGACCTGCAGCTTCTCTCCAGGCCTAAATACATGTGTCCTTTGTTATTTAAAGGATGTGTATATTAGGCATGTTTATAAATTTAATTTGGAGAAAAGCTGAATTCTTACTAAGGCTGAGGCTCAAAGGCTATTTAATATATTGGGTCAGCTGGACCGAATTGTGGTTACAGATGAAGAAATAATCATCAAGTGTAGTTCCTGTATTTACATGAACACTAACTTATAATGTTTGCAGATATGAAATAGCCTCATTTAGTGGTGAGGCTGCATATGGTGGAGGACACTGGCATGTTAGGCTAACTTTTATTTTTTGTGTGACGTATGGACTACCTCTTTTGGGACCAAGCCCAAAATTAAGCAGAATGGTTGTTCCAGCATTGTTCTTTTTGTTGATTTTTGACAGTTGTGTAATACAACTTGGTTTAACAGAAAGCTTATTACTTGATGCTTGAAATATAAAAGAATGTACAAAATATTTTTTGATAAGCTTTTTAACTTGACTAGTTGAACTAACATGGTACTCAAACTGTTTTTCAGTCACTATAGGTAAAACATCAAAGTGTCTCTTACCTACCTACCAAGACCTAAATCCTGCTCCTAAATGCAACATTAATGAGCTGGGCATGCAGTACCTTAAGATCAAATTTTATCTCAAACTTCTACAATAAGTATCTCCATTTCTAAAAGCCCATTACATAAAGGTACAATAAGCATAGAGCCTTAAAATCTTGTAAGCTGCTACAATAGGTGTTCACTTCAAAGAACCAATTAAAGACTAAAATCTTAGTGAAGGTGGCTAAGGAGATACCTAAACATAAGAGGAAGTAGTATCTAACAATATACTCATTTCTTTGATCACACTCCAGAAATAACCTGCTGCATCCACTGGTATTGTGTTGTCCTTCAATTTAACCACTGTTCTACATTCAGATCCCTTTACCTTTTGAACTAATTTGCTCACAGTACAAGGCCCTTTGTATTCTCAAGGGTTTCACTTGGTGTTCTGCAGTCTCTGTTTCCTGGTACTCATTGTAGGTTCTTGGTACTGTCACCAGTCATTTGCTGTGGGAACTCAAAGGTCAGCCCTTGACACTCACACCATGTGCCAGTCTGCTGGTAGTCCTGGGGACCTCACAGGGACTCTGTCCCACGAGGCTCTGTCAGTGTGAACAGAAAGATGCAAAGGCACAGCCCAGAAGTGGCTGACTGGTGGTATTTTGGTGCCTAAGGCTTTTCCTGGAATTTTGATTCTAAGCTTACAAGTGATTTCAAGACTCTCTTAGCCTTTATGAACTGTAATGTCACCCGGCCCAGCATATTTGATTTTGCATGCCATTTCTGGTATATCAAATTGCCTGTTAAGTAGTGTCTGCTATGTAGAGAACCAGAGCTTATTTTAACTGGTAAACAGAACACTTCTATAAGGTTTGTGTTGGGGGAAGAAAACAGGAATATAGATATATAATTTTAAAAAATTAACTATTCTAAATATTTTTCTAAACAGAAATGGTTTGAGACTACCTTACTAATTAAAGTCATTGAGGTTTGCCATACTTTTACAGGAGGTTATTACAACTGAAATAACATTTCAATTTTAAAAGTATATATGAAACTTCTGCAAAACCGTACTATCATTTCTGATAAAAATGCTTATTTTGAAACTCCTTTTATATGTTTGCTCAGCCATTAGCATAATTTGATATTCTAAAGTCAGTTTTTTCATTTCCAAATTTTTCTGCACTAAGGACTGCATAGTAGCACTCACAGTTTGGCCTTGCACTGAAAAAAGCCTTACTGTTTAATTTTTACAGGCATTCAACAACTTCTTGAAAGATAATAATTTTCTTTCTTCTATTTTATTTATATGCCTGCATTCTCATTCTGTCAGAGTATGGCTTTCTGTATGTGGCGCTTTTTAAATAAAATTTTGTTTCAATTCAGCCTAATTCCTGAAACTTTCTGGTCTATTTGTGTTTTAGAACTATGAGGTGAGTTATCTAAAATGAGAGAGGTGAAGGTGAAGAAATACCCTGGAGCGAGTGGCTTCTTTTATTGAAATGCATATCCTAAAATGCACATTCACAGCTGCTGTGGTCTTCTTTGGTTCTTAATAACTCTGCTTTTCTGCAAATCTGGCTTTAACTAGCAACCAGATTTCACAGTTTGCTGTGGAGAATCCATCCTGTGGGAAGATTTTCAATCTTGGGCTGAGATTTGTGTTCACTGCAGTGAATGTGGGTTGCTGTGGATGAATGCAGCACACTGCTATGAGAGGGGCAGTGCAGAGGAGCTGTAGGTTCTGAGGGTTGGAAGGAATGGAGGAGGTGGGGAAGAGAAAGCAGCTACAGCTGGAGGGACAGAACTTAAGGACTAGGAGGATAGAAGAATTTAAAAGGGGAAGGGACACGGGAAGTGGAAGGACAGAGGTGGAGGAATGTGATGTGAACAAATCAGTGCTGTGGGCTCTGATGGATCCCTGCCCACCAATGGGTGTCAGCACCTGTTCAGCCAGACAGCAGTGAACTGCAAGTGTCAGCCAGGGGTTTGCTTGGAAAAAAAGCAGAAACATTTTAACTACAATTTCCTACAACATTGCTGATCTGTCTCTTGTGGTTTGTACTTGCATTTATATTTCAAATAAATGTCCTATAGAGTAAACATAAGCACCCACTGTCTCATAACTGCAACATTTCCAATCCCCTGGCCCTGACAGAGCATTGGTTCAAAGGAAAGGTCAGCAACCTGTTGAGGTTCACGTTTATGGAAGAACTGAAGAGTGCTGATAAAGAGCTTGTGTGGAAGCAGTGAGTCATTTTAGAATCCTTCCTTTTCTTAAGGTGGAGGTTGTTCTTTCACTTGCACAGGACCTGTTAATTTCTATCTTAAATAACTTGATAGCTTTGCTTTACACGTTGCTGCAGAACTGAATTATTCTAAAGGTAAGGCTACGTGTTACAACCAAGCTGAACTAACTGCTTACCTTAGGAGGACCATGATCATCAGCTGTGGACAAAATATCTTACATCATCATGCTGTTTTGTTATAACCACATTTAAAAAGTAACACAAGTTATGAAACACATGCAAAGAGGAAGTAATGCACAAGATTTTTAAAACTTGAGTGTACCTGAATTCTGTTCTGCAGCTCCTGGGTCCCTCCACAGGCTGTTTGTCAGATTTTGTAGAATGGACAGCTGAGAACTTGGATGACACTGCAAAATTATTTTTACTTTGAATCCAGGTGTCCAAAAGTTGAAAATCAATGTCTTCATCTGCTTCATCAACTAACCTTCAAAAACTGTCCTGTAAAAGGAAACGGCACAGAACTGTGTCTTTCTCTTAAGATTAGAGCTGATTTCAGTGAAGTTTTTGCTGGCACCCTGTGCAGTGCTGTGCTTAGACAGGAGATTTAGCAGAAGATGACCCGTATTGTCATCAGCATGGCATCATTTCCAGTGGCTGTGGAGCAGATTAGGGTCAGCAGCAGAGAGAACAGCAGAGCTTTACCAGCACAGCCCAGTATGGCTTACCCAGGCAGAGAAAGGAGGTAAATCCACAGCTATCCAAGGTAGGAAACATTATTACTGACCTCTACATTTTATACAGTGGTGACCATAATTCCACGTTTCTTGACAGTGTTATTTCATAGGAAAAAATGCAACAACTTTGTTATTTTAAATTAAGACAGAAAGAGCTCAGTGAAGAGATGATTGAATTTATAACCTGTTGGACACCGGCTTTTTATTGTATTGTAATTTGCCTTTTTTAAAATAATTGTTCTCCCCTGTAAAATGCACCTGAGAAACCCTTGAGAATAAAGACAGTCCGTCACAAAATTATATTGTTTTTAGATAGCAAGGTATTTTTAAGGGGTTAATTACTTTTATGTTTTATTAAGAACACAGGGCAGCAAGCAAACTTGTAATTTCATCATAAATTATGCATGGTTGGAAAAATTCCTTTGTTTTGCCTTTTGATCTATAAACATTGTACTCTTGAAAGAATTGCAACCATGTTGCAACAGCTCTAAAATTACAGAAGCATTATCTATAAATATTAAATACATTCAGGAACTGTTGGGGGTCTCATCATTGGTATATAAGCAGCTCTTTTTTTAGCATGGTAATTTCTGCATTGTGCTATTCCCCACAATTTTAATGTTTGCATGCTAAGACACCATTGGATTTCAGCAGCTCTTCAGCAGACACCTGCTTCAGTTAAGAGGTGACCTGGGTGGGAGTTGCACCCATGGTGATTATGTTAAATCCATTACACACTCATCTGGACATGGGTTGTGTAAGAACACGGGCAAAGCTGGGGTGTGTTCACCTGAGGAGCTGCAGCCTCCTGTACCTGTATCTTGCACTTCCTTGGTCCATAAAATGTGGTTGTGATGAGTGAAGAGCTTTATGTGCCCTCCTGTGCCTGTCTGGAGAGGCACGGCAGGTTTGAGTGCTCTGTGCTTTGCCGTGCAGTCTCGAGACAAGAGAAGGCAGCTGTGGATCAGCCTCTTGATCTACTCACACTATAATTAGATGCACCTTTTAGAACTGAAATTTAAGCTGTTCTGTTCCCTTTTTAATCACGTCTGCCTTCTATCACAACTTCTCTTTAGGATATTTTAGGGTATTTTTATTAAACAATTCAAACTAGCCACAAATAAAAAATTATTGTTATTATTACACAGGTTTTATGTCCAGAAATATAAAAGAAATGTAACAAAATGAGACCTCTTTTTAGCTGAATAACAATTAGAACTGCCTGTTGTATTTCTCAGACACAGACTCAGTTTAGCACATTGTTACCTTCCAAAACCAAATCCTGCACAGGCTGCACAGAGAAATAAATCTGGTTGAACAAGGACAGACGTGACAGGAGAGAAAACTGTCTGGAACTGCATGTGTGGTTCTGTACTCGTCCCCTGGAAAGGCACAATGTTCTCCATAATTCTGTGAGCTCTTATCACTGGAGCTTTTCTGCACCAAAAGAGAAACTACTAAGAGACCAAGCACACAGTTTGAATCATTATTTAAAAAAAAATTTTGGAGGGTTCATGCTGTCTTTTTGTTTTGGTGTGATAATAGAGATCTTTAGTTTAAAATACTCCTAATTTAACACCCATCATGTTGGGGATTTATTTGGCTTTTCAGTGTCATCTCTTCAACCTGCCTGGACCTACTTGGTCTCACTTTTTTGGCCTCCCTGGACCCCTCCAGTGTCAAGACTTTAGCCTCCTTGGAACTCTTTAAAATCCCCTTTTCAGATTCATTGGATTTATCCAGTCTGAGCTCTTCATCCTCTGTGGAATTCTCCAGTCTCACTTCTTCATCCTCTCTGGACCTTTCAAGTCTCACATCTTCAGCTTCTTCAGACTTCTCCAGTATCTCCTCTTCAATTTCCTTAGAGCTCTCCAGTCTCACCTCTTCAGATTCCTGGGAGCGCTCCAGTTTCTCCTCTTCAGTTTCTCTGGACCTATCAAGTCTCACTTCATCAGGCTCCCTGGATCAGTCTGGCGACAGTTCTTCAATCTCTTTAGATCTCTCAAGTGTCACCTCTCTATCCACAGATTTCTCCAGTCCCACTTCTTCACTCTCTCTAGACCTCTCCAGTCTCACTTCTTCGTCCTCCACAGATGTTTCCTCCTCAGCTTCCCTGGACTTTTCCTGTACAATCCCTCCATCCTCACCAGGTGTCTCCGAGTACAGCTCCTCCACCTCGTCGGAATCTCTAGACCTCACCGATTTTAATTATTTCATGTTTCAGCGCTCCTCTGGATTATCTTCACCAACTCCTGAGGATGTTTCCAATCTCACCTCTACACCTTTTCTGGATGTCTCCAATCTCACCTTTCAGGATGCTGCTTCCCTCACTTCCTCAGTTTCTTTGGACATGTCTAACCTCACGTCCTTAGTTCCCCCAGACCTTTCCACGCTCACATTTCTGGATGTTGCTAATTGCACTGCCTCAGCTTCTCTCGACCTCTGCATCTAACCCTCCTAACTTACCCCCTTTCNACGGCCCCGGGGCCGCCCGGGCCGAGCGGCAGGGGCGGGGCGAGCCCAGCCAGGGTCAGGCGCAAAGGGCGGGAGCCGCGCGCCGGAACGGAGCCCTCTGATTGGTCGCTGCCGGAGGCGCGCTCCCGTGAACGGCGGCGCGCGTGAGCAGTTCCCGCCCGCTGATTGGCCGGCGGGTACGTCCCCAGCGGCGCGCGCTGACCTTGTCGCGCGGAGCCGCAGCCATGGTGGCGTATTGGCGACAGGCCGGGCTCAGGTACCGCTGTCGCGACAGGGCGGGAGTGAGGGCCTGGCGGGGAGGCGCTGTCAGGGAGCGTCGGGCGGGGGCGGTCACNAACCTCACGTCCTTAGTTCCCCCAGACCTTTCCACGCTCACATTTCTGGATGTTGCTAATTGCACTGCCTCAGCTTCTCTCGACCTCTGCATCTAACCCTCCTAACTTACCCCCTTTCCCTGCAAACTCCCTCTCTTCTAAACTTCTTCCCTTTATCTGCTCTCTCCTATGTTCTCTCTCTGAAAATTCTTACCTGAGGAAAGTTTAGGGCTTTACAAATATCTCCTGACATCTAAACTGGGCATGAAAACAGGTCATACAAATGTGTAACGGTGCCTTGTAACAGCTGCATAAACACCAACATTTATTCTGGAATTTTTGTAGAGCACAGTTTCTGTCACTGGTTGATATCCAGTCTGCCTCAGCATGGTTGGTACCTCTCCCAAAGGTTTAGCTTTTTCAAGTCACACTGAATTTTTACCTACCAAGACCAACAAATAGTAAATAGAGCTAAATAAATGCAAATAAATGCATCCAGGTTGTGTATCTCCGCTATGGATTTAAATCTGAGTTAATTTTACAGAATTGCAGGCAGAGGCATTTCACAGAGAGGTACAGAGAGAGAAGATGTGGTGGGAAAAGAAAATTGTGGAGCAAAAAGCAGGTGAGAGACATGGGATAGTGAGAGGAACCAGAGAAGCCATGGGGCAGGAATAGAGGGGCGCATAGCTGGAAGAAAACGTCCAACTCTGCTGGCAATGATTTTTCTCTGCCAAGCCATGTTTGTGGCCTGGGCTGCCCATGAGGCTTAAAATAATCTTATTGCTAATAATTTCACCTATCAAATCATCAGATGTTCCCATTTGCATGTAACATCCCCTTTCTCAATATATTTAAGTACTGCAGTTACTTGTCTTGCATCAAATAAGCTGCTTAGGTAGCACAGAGGGGCTGCCCAAAATCTTTGGTGCTGTCTTGGATCTTTTTGTTATCATTGTTATGACTGGGGCTTCAAAACTAAATATGTTTCCTTTCAATATCACTGGCACCTTTCTGTGCTAAAAGGGCAGAAACATGTTTGTCATAACAAATATTTTTTAATTTATTTCATTTTTACAAATTGGAAAGTTTTGCTCCAATACGCCACGTCTGTCACAACATTAGAATATGTTTCACACAAAAATAAAGAAGAAAACAAATGCATGCGGTAAGAATTTTATGCCTTGTTTGCACTAGTTATTTCTTTAAAATTAAGTAGGAAAGATTGCAATATATAAACTGTTCTTTTTGTTCTGGTGGCTCTTTCCTGACATTACTGTGGGGTTTGTTAATTGCAATGGTTCTGGACTAAACGAGATCTCTAATAAAGCTGAAAATTACTCCGTGCTTTAAAAATAGTTTGACTTTGGATGGAAGGAAGTAAGAGAACAAGACAAAAGTGCAAGGATTTGTTAAAAACCCACCATTTAATCTCCTCAAGTATTTTGTCTTAATTATTTAAATGAACACGAGGTTAGGACCAAATTGCTTCCATAGCAAACATGATTTGAGACTTCTAGTAACGTTTTGCTTATTATATGTGGGAAATTGACTCTTTTTTCTTTGTGTCTATAGCTTCTAGTTTGCTATGTTGTCTTTTATGGATTTGTTTAGAGCAAATGATTGAATTTCAGGGGTTTGTATCAAGTCTTACATCCAAAGGAACCCCATGGCAAGGCACCGTGTCTGATGTGACAGAACTGTCACGGCCTGACCATACACTGCAAATTGAAGACGGACTGTTTAAAAAAAATCATTGGCTCCACCTGCTTGTAAAACGTTTTCTTCTTTAGTGTTTTATCTAGAAAAATCAAGAAGTGATGGTACAAAGGGGTAAGAACAGACTTAGGTGCAAAAAACACCCTTTTAACCACTTGTTTGGATTCTGAGATTACAACAGGACTATTGAGGAAGTTCATGTGTAACTAACACAAATGCTATATAACTAGCCACGAGCCTCATAGAAAACTTGGCCTTTAATTTATGTTTTTTAGGTAATTAACATGTAGCGTGTTCCCGGCAAATTCCCGGCTCTGAACCACTGAACTGACACACTCACTCCCGTAGTTTTGGACAGCGAGGCAGGCCCCGGCCGGCCACAGGAGGCGGCGCCGGGACCCTCCCATAC
>VZRS01011158.1:273263-298803 GCA_013398055.1 Ifrita kowaldi
CGGGCGGGTGCGGTCACACCGGTGCGGGGGGAAGGAGGGTTTGGGGCCGGGGGAGGCGGCTTTGGGGCCGCACCGGGTCTCACTGCCCCCTGTCCCCTCCGGCCGCAGCTACATCCGGTACTCGCAGATCTGCGCCCAGGCCGTGCGGGCCGCCATGAAGCCGCAGTACAAAGCGGAGGCGGAGAGGGCGGCGGTGGCCACGGTGAAAACGGTGAAACCCAAAAAGGAGTGAAATGTAAGTGGATGGGGTGGGTTTGGCGCGGGGTTGGAGCTCTGTAGTGCGGGAGTGGGGTTAGCGATGGTCTGTAACTGCCGAGTCCATTAATCCCCAATATCTGGAGATAATCAGCTCGATTTTCAGGCATGGGAGTGAAGGGGATTGCAGCTGGTGTGTGAATGTACGTAGGTGTCTGTGGCCTGATTACGTGTGAGATCGGAAACTGCTTAATCTCATTAGTGAAGTGAGATGTACTGTCTGTCAAGCTCTGCCTTGAACCACTTGGGGTTTGGTCAGACTTGTAGTGGGCTTACACAGAACAGCTGGGGCTCTGTAGTGATGCTCATCGCATCAGGTTTTTCTATGATGTTCACATGTTTCATACTTGCTAAGCCAGCAGATAGCCTCTCTGAATTCCTCCTTCCCTTGATCAGCAAACTCGTTGTCACAAAGGGCTCTTTGTGAGACAGATACTACTTGTACCTTTATTTGTGGCATTGCGTACATCACAAGCAGCTGAAATGTTTTCTGTTGTGGATAGAACAGCTTCTATTCCTGATCTAAGATTAAATATTATTATTACCTTTTATTTGAAGAGTACCTTGCACATACTCTTGAATCTAATAACTCCTATTTTAAATCTCTTGTAGGAGCTGATCTGTGGTGAATAACTGCAGTGCTGCAGGCATGCTCAAGACTGCAGTGTAATGTCAATACATGAACTGTAGAACTTGCCTCTGTATGTAAATTGGCATGCTAATAAATGTAATTTCTGAATGTGTGAAGTGTTGTTCCTCTTGAAACAAAGTTTGTCTTCTGCAGAGACATTCAGTTTTCACTTCTGTTAAAAGACTGCTTTTAGCACAGTCTGGACATTCAGTAGCAACATTGTTTATTTTTAAGCCAAATCTCTTTTTGAGTTTCATGCTGATATTTCAGGTTCATAAATGAGTGAGAGATTTAATTGTTGTTTAAAACTTTTCTGCCTACTACATTTTAATGATTACTTTGGAAAAAAATCCTGGCTAAAATATCTATCAACAGAGAATATAGTGTATTATTTTGAAAACTGGAACCAGGATATTGTATCATGGAAGTGCTGCTGGGGGTCTAATCTCCAAATCTGTATGAGACACTGAGCAGTGAATCAGGAATTGAGAGACCTGGTTTCATGTAAGAGGTTGGGAAGGAGACACTGGAGTCTGAATTGTTTATCCTCATTAACACTTTGTCAAGACAGGGAGGAGAGGGAGAGGGAGACACGTTCCCTGGGAAGCGGGAATGGAGGGTGACATTTCTCTTGGCTGGGAGGCAAAGATGTACTTTGAGATGTGTGGTTTGGGGGAAAGTATTGGCATTTTCCTGCTGCTGTGTGTCCTCACAGCAGGGATGACATTGTCCCAGTGCACAGGAGAATTGGCTTCAGGTTCCTTCACCAAGACTGAACTCAAACATGAGGCATTACTTTCTTCAGAGTATAACAAACCTTTTCATCTAAGAGTAGAATTAATGTAATTCAAAGTTAGTTATTGCAAGAATAAATTATGGGTTTTCATCTGTCAACTGTTTCAAGTATAAAACTGTTTTGTAGAATGGTATATAATCTTTATTTAAAAGAATATTATAAATACATTGTTAACTAGCTGTGATGGCAAGAAATTTTTTATTGAAGGCAAAATACGGTTTTGTTTTAGTGACTTCCATGGAATTTATATTAACAAGCTGTAAACCATTCTATGTCATTTTTGTTGTACTGAATGTTAGGAAAAAAATTTACAGTAGTTAGTACCTAGGAAAAAAAATACCACACCAAAACTTTTACACAATGTCACAACTTAGTGTGCTAATGTAACTCAACCTGTAGTTAGAAATAGAAACAAACCACACCATAATAATGAATACAAGCTCTGCAATAATATATCAGCAATGTGAGAGAACAATTAGAGTACTTAAAAATAAAATAAGAATGTGCATATTCAGTCATTTGCCCCCTGTTGTTTCTGCAGATCTGCATCAGTCTGTGGAGTGATAACAGAAGAGTCACTGCCTTTGCAGGCATTAGAGATGTGCAGATGTTCCTAAACCAGTAACAAGTTCACAATCAACAAGGGACTGTGTTTACCTGAGAATAAATAAATGTGGTGAGCTGACAGCATATTTTGCTATTGCTTATGATCCTGATCTATATACACAGGCACAGTGGCTGTATAGTACATTCAGTATCTGGTGATTGTATTCTAAAAGTTAAGGCATTTACAGGGAAGACTGTTATGAGACAATTTGTCTTCATAGTAGATTGGTTTTGGGAGAGATTCAGTGTCAACAGTTGTTTAAGACAGTAAAGCAGAGCTGCCATTAATTTCAAAAGCATTGTGTTGTAGTATCAGATATACTTGGCCAGATGCAGGGAAAAAAATTCTGAAGAAGTGTTATTTTGGGTATGGAGATGATGGCTGTTGCTTTGTCTTTAGTGAATGTGAACAGGCTCATTTCGACAATGTTTGGATACTTTTTACTCTGCTTCCTTTTCTGGCTTGGGTTCTGCTTCCACTTCTACCTCTTCAAATTCCTCCACATCTGCAGTGGCATCCTGGTACTGCTGGTACTCAGACACGAGGTCATTGGTGTTACCTTCTGCTTCAGAAAACTCCATCTCATCCATGCCTTCCCCCGTGTACCAGTGGAGAAACGCTTTCCTTCTGAACATGGCTGAGAACTGTTCTGACACCCTGATGAAGAGCTCCTGGATGGCCGTGTTATTGCCAATGAAAGTGGCTGCCATCCTCAGCCCACGTGGTGGGATGTCACACACGGCCACTTTGACATTGTTAGGGATCCACTCCACAAAGTAGGAGCTGTTCTTGGTCTGGATAGACAGCAGCTGCTCGTCCACTTCCTTGGTGGACATTCTGCCCCTGAAGATGCAGGCGACAGTGAGGTAGCGCCCGCGGCGGGGGTCGCAGGCTGCCATCATATTCCGAGCATCAAACATCTGCTGGGTGAGCTCTGGCACCGTCAGGGCCCGGTACTGCTGGCTGCCCCGAGCTGTCAGCGGGGCAAAGCCTGGCATGAAGAAGTGCAGGCGAGGAAAGGGCACCATGTTGACAGCCAGCTTCCGCAGATCCGCGTTCAGCTGGCCGGGGAAACGCAGCGAGGTGGTGACGCCGCTCATCGTTAGGGACACCAAGTGGTTGAGGTCCCCATAGGTGGGATTGGTGAGCTTTAATGTCCTAAAGCATATATCATACAGAGCTTCGTTGTCAATGCAAAAGGTTTCATCTGTGTTCTCTATCAGCTGGTGGATGGAGAGGATGGCATTGTACGGCTCCACCACCGTGTCGGATACCTTGGGTGAGGGCACAACGCTGAAGGTGTTCATGATCCTGTCTGGATATTCCTCTCTGATCTTGTTGATGAGGAGTGTCCCCATGCCTGAGCCTGTGCCACCACCAAGGGAATGGATGAGCTGGAATCCCTGAAGGCAGTCACAGCTCTCACACTCATTCCTGACCACATCCATGACATTTTCAATCAGTTCAGCACCTTCTGTGTAATGGCCCTTGGCCCAGTTGTTGCCAGCACCTGAATTACCTGTGAACAGAATTACAGAAAGAACAGCCAAAAAGTTAAGAGAATTTTTAAAGGAGTTGCCTGGGACAGTTGTTTTGGGACAGTTGCCTCCAGTCAGTTTGCCAGCAGTGTGCTGTACGTACCATGGATAAAGTTGTCAGGTCGAAAGAGGGGGCCAATTTTGCTGGACCGGACACTGTCCATCGTCCCAGGCTCCAGGTCCACCAGGATGGAACGGGGCACGTATTTATGGGCTGGAACAAGACAAAATGAATGCAAATAATTACTGCTAGAGGTCAAAGAAACAGGCTTACAAGCCACTCTGGAAAGTCCAGTCCACCTATAGTGGTTTAGGCTTTTTGTGGGTTTTTAAATTACTTATTTTACCCTCCCTCTTGGGTCTGCTGAGCACTTACAATAAGCCTCATTGAAGTACACGTTAATTCGCTCCAGCTGCAGTGGTGAATCCCCACGGTAGTTCCCAGTGATGTCAATCCCATGTTCCTCACCCAGCACCTCCCAGAACTGCAAAACGAAAGAGGTACAACACACGGAGAATGACTTATTTATTTTCAGCACAACATGTTCAGCACCAGCTCTGGGAGCTGTGCCTGAAGCAGGGGATGCTGTGCCATGTACTTACCAGATCGGAACAGGGATCTTTGTCTACCCCTCCCAAATCAATTTAAGGGAAAAGTTTAGCAGACCATTTATGCTGCTTAGCCATGACCCACACACTAATAGGTGGAGGGCCTCGATTTGTTCTCTTTGTAGTAAAGGAAAACTGATATTAATTTAAAAGTTTAAATAACAGTTACTACTTGGTATGAGCTTAACAAAAAGGTTGTGAGGGTGTGGATTAGGGAGAGTTGCTTTATGTCCTGTCATGCACAAATGGGACCATAGCATGACAAAGCTGGCATAGGCAAATTTGTACGTGAGTGAGGCTTTCCACAAACAGCTGCTGGTCCTAAATGTCCTATCTTGACAGTCACATGGATGTGCTCTTGTGCTGGGCTCTTATCTGGGCAGCAGCCACAGCACTGTTCATGCAGACACACCCACTCACTGTAATGACCAGGCTATTCTAATATTAAAAGTCTCCTGGGTTAGCATCCAGTCCCATTTTGAGTGTACAAACACACCACTGCCAACATGTGCATGTTCCATGCTTCATGTTCCATTTAAAGGAATCAAGGTGAGATTTGTGGGAGAAAGAAAAGGACGAAGAACACAACAGAACAATCCCTCAGCTATCCCATGTCTTAAAAGATCTCCCAGCCCAAAACAGATAATTTTTTGACAACTTCCTACTTATCAATTAAAAAAAAAAAAGGATGGACATCACACAGCATAAAGTGATGAAGGTTTTTTTACTCCTAACCTAAGAAGTCAGCAATAGTGACTGCCCTCTACGTCACAGCATGCCAATGTTTGAGCTACACAAAAATACTCCAAATGACATCTGTCTCTCACAGGAGGCCAGTGACACACTCTAACACAGGTTATGCTGTTGATTAATATGATCCCATATGATCTTTAAGGCCCCTTCCAACCCAAACCATTGTATAATTCTATGATATTAATGAATAAAATGTGGCAGTGTTGCCGCTGCATGGCTGAACTAAAGTACCTGCAACACAACTTCACAGCCCTGGAATTACTGGCTCCGTCACTTGTCCCAGTATTTTGCAGAGTGTATGAGTTCCCCCTGGGAATATGAGTCCCAGCAGGAATGCTCTGGAGCACTTGTAATCACTGTGCTATGGTTATTGCAAATGAACATTAAACTTTGCATGAGGAGCAAATTCAGCTTTTGGCTTTTCATACCAAAATACTCAAGTTCCCTGCTAACATGCCATGCTTCCCACCATGGAGTTAACAAGGTAATTGTTCCCCCCAAAAGTTCCCATCCATTGATGATGTTTGCACTGCTACCTCTGATCTCCTACAAATGGTCAGTGTTGAAAAGAGACCTTACCTTGGATCCAATTTGGTTCCCACACTGGCCAATCTGCAGGTGCACAATTTCACGCATTTTGTGTGGCTCAGACCTGTTGGTGGCTACAACCTCACCAGGGCTCTCCAGCTGCAGTCCCCAGAACGAGCCCTCTGCCTGCTGCTCTATCAGCTACACCCAGCACAGCCCGGCCCCAGGGGCCCTTTTATACCCGAGGGACTGTCACTCAGCCAGCCAGGGGAGTAGCCAGCCCCAGGCACTGCACCACGAGCCAAGGGCCTCTTTACTGCCTGGGTGCAGGTACAACAGCACAGGTGCATCACTGAGTGCCTTGGAAAGCAACATTGTCACATGCACCCTCTCACAATTGATTCCAGCTCTCTGTGCAGCAGCGTGATGCATGAATATATGTGCATATTCTAGTTGTGTTTCATTATTTTGTATTAGACATAATATATATACAAATGTATGTGCATATGTAGAGATTACACCCCAAAGTGAGTGATCTTAATTTATTAAGAACATGTGCTTCTGCCACATAATTTAAATTTTAGCATCGTATGAGTCATAGAGAACAACACCCATAATAATAACAGTAACAGCTTGTGAGCAGGGGCCTCCTATAATCACAACATTTAGTGCATTGCAAGGAAAACTCCAGTTCACTAACAAGCATTATTCCCAGTGTCTGACTGCATGCAGGAGGGGGACAGGAGCAGTAACAAAAAATACTTTGTAATACATAAATATAACACTGCACTCCCAGTGATGCATGGTCCTTAAAAAGTTATAAGAATCCATCATTTTCAGCCAAAACTTGAATTAACTTGTGACTAACTTGCACAGATGCTCCTTCTCTCTCCCTCTCTCTCTTCATTTCCTGACATTAAGAAATAACAGCATTTCTAGTATTTCTTAATTTCTTATATCTCAGATGTACTTCAGAACTGGCCAGGAAAATGTTAGAGGTGAAAACCCCGTTCCACTGAAGTTGTCTGAAGCGAACTGTAACATTCAGTGAGTGAAACATCTCACTGTGTTAAAGGAAACTATGTGAGGCAGAACAAAACACAGCACAGTCATGTTTGGCTGCTGATAACCAGGACCAGTATCACTGAGCAGCAGAAACCAAGGATGGACTGACTTCTGGAAGCCTGGAGCAGTTTCATTACATGTCAAATGACTGTCACTGCCTTGCAAGTGTTCTTGTTAAGGATGGGGAAAGGAGCTATAATTAGAAAGGCACCTTAAATTATTTAACATAAAATGGTGACACTGGCTTGACTCACTGAACGTAACTACTTTGCCATTTTATGGGTTGCTAGAGATAAGGAATTTCTGAACTTCCATATTGTTCCAGAAGAAAAATCGGCTTATTCCAGGCTTCCCCCATTCTTGATGACTTCCAGTTCTCCCACCAGCCAACGAAGGAACAGGCAACTGCTCCTAACACTGAGTTCAGGACCAGAAGTGCATTGCAAAAGAGTGGAGAGCAAACATCCAGTCATCCTCTGCCATGCTATGAGCATACTTAGTAGGGAGCAATAAAGGAAGACTTTAAATTTAGGTAGATTAATTTTGTTTCCTTAAAACACAATCATTTTATCATTTTCCAAAAGATAAGTATTCTCTAAGCCACTCAGTTTACCCAGCAAGACACACAAAAAGTTCTGTCCCATTGCCACATTGATAATATTTCTCACCGTGGCTTTGGATGTTTTCTACAATTCTCTAAGAAAATTCTGAAAAGGTTATTTGGATATGTACTTTAAAAGCAAATCTAATTTTATTTATGCACATTTCATCCTTGTTTTCTCCAACCATCTGCTAAGAGCAGTAATGGAGATCTGAGCTGTGTATTTAGTTGCTGCATTCTGAATGGGAGCTGCCTTGACACAACGTCAGCAGAGAGCTGCTGACACTAAATAAATACTATTTGAAATATGCAATGTATTCACAATAGACACAGCTTAGGAAGAGGCTGAAGGTGCTAATTCACTGTCCAAAAATATGACAAAATAATTTCAGCAATAAATATATTTGCTGAGCACATCTCACAAGGAAAGGGGAAAAAGGGAAGTGAAATTAATATGCAATCACTAAATAGGAGTTTTTCCTCTTGCTGAAAATAGCTCCCTAGAATCATGTGCCTCCTCTGAAGCGCTTCCTTATAGAGTCTTAAAAATTCTGGCACATGACACCAGGTAGCTGAGATGCTTTGTGAAGCAGATGTGGGTTTGGGCCTCTTTTCCCTCTCCTTCCCATCTGCATTTCTGTGAACCTCTGACTTCACCCCAAACCTGGCCTACGAGGGGCCTGTTTCTGTGTAGATTTAGTTGCCTGCCTGTCCCTGCTCAGCCCTGAGAAGCCCCAAGCCTGTTAACAGCCCAAGGGACTTCCCAGGCACGGCCGTGGCACATGTGCAGCTGCAGATTAGCCGAGAGTCACCGGGGACAGAGGGGACTGTGCTGGATGGGATGGGCTGGCTCCGAGGCACTTTTGGCACTGGGGAGATTAGGAGCAGCCTGGCACTGGGCACAGCTATTACAGCTGTCCTACAGTGACCATTATCAGGCTGCCCACTGCTTCCAGTGCCTCCAGAGCGGGCCCCAGATACCACTGCCCCGGTGATGGGTTTGAGCTGAGACCACAAAGAAGCCAGGCTTTTGTGGTTACGGGGCCTTTTGTTGTTGTTTTTGGTTTTTTCATTGATTTTTGGTCTTTTTACTGCAACCCGTTGGCCAAAAATATGCACGTGCAGGGAGGCATTCTGGGATGCCTTTAGTTTTTAAAATACAGTTTGCTTGGGAAGAACTGGCTTTTCAGGGTAGCAGATAAGATTGTTGAGAGGAAAGCCTATTCAGTTTGAGATAAGCCTGGCTACGGGCCATCAGATAATTTTAGAGAGATCTGTGAATGGCTACCAGGCGAGCTGATGCAAGTCTCAGCTAACCTGGGCTAGCTGCGTCACCCTTAGGAATGCTACCAAAAACCATTGCATTCAACACATAGGCTCGGTTCTTGCTTTGTCATTTCTTTTGGCGCATTGCTTCCCAGTGCCTCAGTTTCTCTATTCATAGTGTGGAGCTAATAAACCTCAGGCCTTCTACAAAAAGTGCTGAGAGCTAAGGACGAGAAGCTATGAGGGGAGGACCGTTTGTGGTTTACTGAACCTGTTTATCAAACATGAAAGCTTCTAGCTAATGTATGGAAAGGAGACTGGTAATCCATTCGCATAGTCACTGGAACCTTTGCAGGAAAATTAGAAAACTGTTTTTACTATTGGCTAAATCTTCCAGCAGATAATAACGAATTTTCAGATGTCTGAACCCTAAGGAGCAGCCGAGTAAATGGACACAGGCCTGTGTTTCTTTGCTAATTGTACTGTTAAAGGGCTTGAGAAATTCAGAACTCGGGACTAGGAAAAAAACACAACCAAACACAAAAACCAGTCACAGTCGCCGGCCACAGTGTAGCACAATGCTGAGGTGTTAGACCAAAGGTAAAGAAACCTGTAACAACAGGGCCTGTCCCAGACACAAGTCCTCCTCCTCCACAACCCATGTGATCAAATTTTTGAGCGTGTGAGCTGGAAACGTCACTGGGGGCTGGGAACACGGGATCTCGGTTCGTTCCTCGTCCCCAGGGGATCCATCGGACACCCTTCGGAGGGGCCCGGCGGAGCGCAGGGCGGTCCCGGGGCTGTCCCCGCCCGCCGCAGGTGAGCGCGGCCCCGCCCGGCCCGTCCCTCCGCGCCTCCCACCGCCCTCAAACCCCGGTGCCGGCCGTGTCCCGGGAGCTGTCGCTGTCCCAGCATGGCCTCGCTGCTCATCCCCCTCCTCCTGCTGCTGCTGCTCTGCGGCTGCCTCTGCCCGCCCGCCCGCGCCGGGCTCTACTTCAGGGAAGGGCAGCACTGCTATAAACCGGCCCCGCGCAAGGCTCCCGGACTCAGGTGAGGTTCGGCCCCTTGTCCCCTCCCGGGGGGCGGAGGGAAGCGCTGGGCAGGGGCTGGGCAGGCACAGCCGGGGTTCGGGGGTGCCCGCGGCCGCTCAGGCCCTGTCGGGGCTCGGGGAGGGCTGAGGGGCTGGGGGGGGCGGTCACGTGGCCCCGCCGGGCACTCGCGGCCTCGTTGCGAAACTCGGTGAAATCCGTGGTTTTTAAAAAAAACCCCACCCGGCCGTCCTCTGCCGGACGATGCCGGCGGTAATTCCTCGTCCCCACCCCTCGCAGGACGTACCCCCGGCCGCACGAGTACCTGAACGTGTCGGCGCTGCCGCAGAGCTGGGACTGGAGGAACGTGGACGGGGTGAATTACGCCAGCACCACTCGGAACCAGCACATCCCCCAGTACTGCGGGTCCTGCTGGGCCCACGGCAGCACCAGCGCCTTGGCAGGTACGCTCGGGGTCACCTGCCGGGCTGGCTCCCCGCTGGAATCGGGAGTTTTCGGGAAGCAAAGGAAGTTTAGCTTCTAGTTACTGACAGCTGCTAAATCACTGGAGGGACTAACGCAGCAAAACCGAGGCTGAGATGTCTGAGAATACACCAGAACAGTGGGAATGCCCACGGTGAAGGCAAGGAGGGTTGGTTTCAATAGAAAAAGCAATCAGAGTGAGGTTGCCTCCACCTTATCCGAAGGGAGCAAGGAGGGAACGCTGGTGTGTGGTTAAAAACCTGTTTGCAGAAGGAACGTGATCCTCCAAAACTGCTCCTTAGGTCCTGGGGTAAGAGCTGGAGTTTCTGCCCTCCCCTCGGAGGTGTGGTGATGGCAGCAGCAGATGCAAAAACGCTGTCAGGTCTCCTTCCGCTTTCTGGTACCTCAGCCTGCTGCACTACAGCAGGGGCTCTCCACCCATGCTGGGAATAAGGAAATGAAAGAAGTTGCCTCTTGTAAAAAAGGAGCCCTGACATTCAAATGAGCTGACCACCACAGCAGACACACAAGTCTGATTTCAGCAGGAATCTTCTTATCAGCCTTTTTCTCAGTCAAGGGGAAGTAGTGGTTTGCTACAGATGGAGAAGTAATGGCTCTAGAGAGAATACATGATTTGCACGCAATAGTTACATGCTGGAAAAGCACTGCTTGCACAGGGAGGCTGTAGGAAAATTACCTGTGAAGGAGAAATAGAGGACCAGGGAGAAGGGAGAAGGCAGGTGTGAACAGACAGCAGGAATCATGGAGGATGGAGTCTTAGGCAGTATGAGGATATGGACACATATGACACCTGCCAGGATGGAGTGAAGTACTAGGATAGGTAAAATACAGCAACTTGCAGGAAGATTAAGCTGGGATGATAGCTCCCAGTTCTGTCAAGTATGTTTGAATGTTGTTGGTACTAATAGGCTTTAAAGTATTGCAGTGGCAGCAGTTAAGACTGTTAATGCAGAGAAGCAGTTTATGAATACTCATCAGGAAGCTTTTCTGCCAAGTAAGCTGCTTGTTTCTGACAAAATAAGGCAGCAGGGTCATAGTGTCTGTCTGAGATGGCAGGATAATAGTGAGATGTTGATGTGTAAGCAAGGAGATCACTCTGAAAGCTTTCTGTTGCAGTAAGACTGTCTCTCAGAGCCAGCAACCTGGGCTCCATAGGCTTATGTTTATGCATAGGCTTACACATAAATCTCTACTCCTGTAAAAGATGCTGGTCAGAGCTGGTTTTATGATGTGTATTTGAAAACTCTTTGCTGTCAAAGTCAGGAATCAGATCTGGAAATTTTCAGTTTTCTTTTAAATTAAAAAAGGTCTAGGGCTCTTCAAGGCTTTAGACAGATCTTACTCATCTGCATGTTTTTGCTGAGTTTTTAATGGAAAAAACCCTCCTAATGGAAACCCACAATAATAACTCAGTCTCTGGCTTGAATTAGGTCATGCTATGTTCCTCACTGCAGCCAGCAGAGGGTTTTCCAACCACAAGTGCTGCTGTCTGCGAACAGTTACAGGCTCAATGAAGAGGAGACAGTTTCAAAACCAGTTGCAATGTGTAGCCATGTGGGAAACACAGAAAAGGGTAGAAGGGCTTCTAAAGCGTGAGAAATAAAAGCAAGTTTCAAGAATAAAGCAGGAGATTCTAGGGAATAGCTTTAGCTGCAAAAATTTAAAGAAGAAACAATTATACAACAAAGCAAGGATATTAAAACAATGGTTAGAGTTTCTAGGCTTAGCTGAGATAGCTTTTAGAATTGCAAAATATATGCTTAGCAAGATAGATAAGGTTAAGCTTAATAATGGAATACTGTGTATTATATAAAGTGTAAAACAAGCAAGTATTGTGTATACAGATTTACGTGGTTAAGACAGTTGTCTGTAACTCTTAAAATATATGCTATTGGCTAAAAAGCTTTTAAGAATGCTCTGTAACCAGGAATTCTCTGGATGCCTGTGACAGCGTGAGCTTGTATCATCTCTGATGTCTCAACTCTGTACGTGAGACTGATAAAATAATAAAAGGCTCATGGAGCGTTTGTCCTGGCTCCCCATCCTGTTTGGATTAGCCAGCACAGCCACCCAAGTATGCCAGTCACAAACCCCAGTTTCTCATCCTTACAGACAGAATCAACATCAAGAGGAAAGGTGCCTGGCCTTCTGCCTACCTGTCTGTCCAGAATGTCATCGACTGTGCTGACGCCGGGTCCTGCGAGGGCGGGGACCACTCCGGGGTCTGGATGTACGCCCACGACCACGGCATTCCCGACGAGACCTGCAACAACTACCAAGCCAAGGACCAAAGTAGGATGTCTTTGCTTTGCTGCAGGATTTCTTCCCAGGTTTAGGAAATTTTAGTGTATTAAAAAAAAATAAATTCTTGGGTTTTCGGAGTAGTGGTTCCTGCTGTTTGACTGACAGAACAGGTTTTCTTTGTGGGCCTGTGTGTGTCTCCTGCTCCAGACAGACAGTGTAGCACTAAATCATGCTCAGGCAAGTTTGCACAGCTGAATTGTTATAACTTAATCTCTTAAATCTGTGACACACAATCTCTAATGTACTGAAATATTTACAAGTGTCACCTCAAGCTGAACGAAGGAGAAATTTAACCTTTGGCTGGTCATGTATGGCTGGAATGGTTTCTCTATGTCCTCAACAAAGCATTTATACTCATGAAGTAAAGAACAGTAACTGGTGACAGTAGGGACTTTAAATGTGGTTTCCAGAAAATAATTGAGTTCACCAGAGAGAATATGTATTAATAATTACTCTGAAGTTATTAATATCTGCCTCAATTGAGTTATAAAAGCTTAGTGTCCTACTATTACTTCACCTGAAGAAAAGCAACCTCCTGCAGTGGTACTCTCAACCCTGTTTTATAGAGTGTAAGAAGTTCAACCAGTGTGGAACTTGTGTCACTTTTGGAGAATGCCACGTGATCAAGAACTACACTCTCTGGAAAGTTGCTGACTATGGGTCTGTCAGTGGAAGAGAAAAAATGATGGCAGAAATCTATGCTAATGGACCAATTAGGTAAAAAAGAAAATGTTTATCTACTAGTAATATTGGGAGCGAAATACTTGAAACTCAGTGTACATTTTCACTCTAGCATGTGTCAAAGTTCTGCACTAATATGCAGACTTTAGTTTGTACATAAACTGAGCTCAGAATTCAAAATGCAAGAAAACCAATTGGTTTTTAGCCAGGCCCCTGCCCTGATCCCCTTGTATGAAAACTTCTCTCTGTTTTCTTACAGCTGTGGCATAATGGCTACTGAAAAGCTGGATGCCTACACAGGGGGACTGTACACAGAGTACAACCCCTCACCTGCAGTGAATCACATCGTGTCTGTGGCTGGCTGGGGAGTGGAAAATGGGATAGAATATTGGATAGTTCGTAACTCCTGGGGTGAGCCCTGGGTAAGGAGACATGGGAACACACTTTTGACTTTGGAGGGAAGGTGGGGTTTGTCACTTGCAAAGCTACAACCTGTGGATATAAAGTTAGAATTGTCTTTGAACTAGACTAGCAGTTTTGAAATGAAACCCAGCTAATCCAAAGACAAGAATATTTGGCCAAAGCTACTGGAGTAATGTCAGCTCTATCCCAAATTCTACCTTTCAAGGATGTGCAACTCCTGTTACGGGCAACTGGAAATTGCTGTTAGTTGTGGCAAAAATCAAGTCACATACCTAGACTGTATGAGTAGCATCTAAATTCGCCAAAGCAGGTTGCTCCATATGAATCCAGGGTTACACTTCAGCTTGAGTGAATTCCTACATTCACTTTAATCACTCATATTTGGCAGACAGAGCAGACAAAATTTGTATAAAATTTCTACAGTTGTGTTTCCTAATTTACAGTGCAAATTAAATCCTTTACAGGGTGAAAGAGGGTGGCTGAGGATTGTGACAAGTGCCTATAAGGGTGGAAGAGGAGCAGACTACAATCTGGCTATTGAAGAGGACTGTGCATATGGAGATCCTATACTTCCTTGATTCTACATGGTACATCTTTTTGTTTAGGTGCTTTGTTTGGAAGCTTCCCAGCACAACCTCTTTTTGTTTAAAGAATACTACCCTAAGAGTCTTTCACAGTTCAACACCATCAGGCAGTTCTGCAAAACTAGCCCAGATGAAACACACAATGCCTTCAAAAAATGCAGAATTGCCTTGAGATAATTATTTACATCTTGAAGTAACTCACCCATGAAGGAGTTGTCTACCTTGATGCACAGTATTAAAAACACACAGACTGAATTACAGAACCTGTACATGTAAATATCTATTTTTTTAAATACAAATCATGTAGATGTACTGGAAAAGTATACTCGATATTTGGGTCTAGAGTTTATTTTAAATTCTCTGACAGTACTGACCAAAGATGTCGCAATAACGCAAAAGCCATGGTAAGTCTGGACATGATAAATTCAAAATATTTCCTTGACCTTCTGGTGAAACAGTGGTGTTGGAAAGTCTCAAATAATGAGGTTGCTTTTATCCACCAAAATGCTATAATGGGAATTATTTTGATCTAAAGACAGTCTAAACACTTCCTACTTAATTAGTCTTGTCTTTGCTCAAATTTTTTGCTTTAATATGTGATTGTGCCCTTTTCTCCTGAAGAGGCAAAATCTAAATTGCCATAACCCAGAACTCCTCACTAATTTAATAAATGAGTGCCATATCCAGTGTAACTAACTGGCATTGTTAATTGCATTTAATAAACAGATTTTTCTCTTATGTGACTGGGTGTTTATTTTAAGAGCTCATTAATCCATGTGTGTGGTTGTCTCCACCTGGATGCTGCTGTTTTCACTGGTCTTTTTTTGTGAAAGGCCTGATGGACAAGTTTGTACAGCAACGATGCTGCTTCAAACACCTGGGTATCACAAAGGTTTAACATGTTAAAAATCATCTCCAGGGATCAGTGCAGAGGAACTGTTTAGAGGAAGTGAGACCAAGCTGAACACAGGAAGGCAAAAATAAACCTTGTTTAAACTGCTGGCAAAGTTGATAATCACCAAGAGCTTGGACAGGGCTGCATTCTAAATTTATTGGCTATAGGGTGAATAGTTTCTGTTCTTAATTCTACAGTTTACTTAAATTATGAAGACTAGGTCTCATGCAAGTTTAAATGGTGAGAGTCAGCTGGAGTAACAGTAAATCTTCTATTCAAAGGTAAGCAAGGAAGTTCAAAACATCCTCTACAGAAGCAACTTTTGCCCTTTTCAGGTGCCTTCCTTTTTAAATTTACATCCAGCTGGACTTAGAATGTAAGTGTTTTTTAGAAAGCAGGTTCTTCAGAAAACAAATGTGCTTGGAAATGCAAAATGTGCATGTTCGTTTAAAAGTGAGGGGTAGAAACAGGAATCCAGTCCAAAGAACAGAGAGAACGAGTCATTTTAATGAAACTGAAAGACATCTCTGGAAAAGAACAAACAAACACCTTTATTTAAAGGTAAGTTATATTGTTGGGTGTATCTCCCACTGATTGGCATCAGCCAGGACAGAGCAGAGATAAGTATAAAAACAAAGCCACAACAAGCAGTAATGAAATTTCAGAACACATTGATATTTTGGGACAGTCATGTTGGTAATGAAACTTACCAGTAACATCTGATGCATCTATTTAGCAAAAAATAGATTCTGAAAGGTAACACACGCACATAGAATTCATCTGTTAATACAAAACTAACCTTGATTGTTACAACTCCTCTTGTGTTACACAAAACAGGTTTTTTGTTTTCATGTAGGATATTTAGAATTCTAATATAATGCCAAGGGGAGAAACAGGCATTTCTCTGCAACACAGAGCAAATCCCACAAGTTCCTATTTTTTACAACTTGCAACATCAAAGCCTACAGCATTCAAGACCTATTCAGAGAAGTATCTGCAAAGTGTTTTTAGTAGGAATTGCCTTCCCCATCCTTCAGATTTTGTTTATTACACAAAGAATCAGTGACAAATTCTGCAAGTAACCAAAATAATGTTCTTTCAAATAAATGTGTTTCTTGCTATCCATCCTCTTCAGAACATTGGTTTATACTGATTTGTGTAACAACAGACAATCCTTTGGTATCATTCCATTTTCCAAATGACATGAACAGTTCTCTGATACGAAACACAAACTCTCCTCTGATAAGAGCTTCAAGGTCACCATGCAAGTCAAGCAAATGCCCTTCAGCCTTCTTCCTCCTTGTTTTAGGCTTGTTGGTTTTGTTGGGGTTTTCTTGCTGCTGCGTTGCCCAGTTATAGAACCTCACTGGTGGAGAGCATGGCAAAGCAGTGATCATGAGCTCTGTCTGCATTCTTGATGTTTTCCACTGCTTAGTTCATCATAATAAAGTTAGATTTGCAATGAGCTTAAAAGGAGAGAAAAAAAAAGACACTGGTCAGTACAGTACTATGATTCTCTGATTTATATAATTGCATATGGATTTCTGCATTATGTAAATAAGTAGGATTTTAGGGTCTGGACAGATGTTTTTGTATAATATTATGACAGATGACTTTCCTTCCTCTCCTTTCCTTGCTGCAGTACTTCCCAAAAAGCAGTATTTATTTTCACTTTCTTCACTACTACCCACAGATTCTTGATTACAGGAAAATTGCTAAACACAGGCCCCTAAAAGGGAAGCTGGCTGTGAAAACAGCTGGTTACTATTTTTAGCAATCTTCCTCCTAAACATTATTTGCAAACTGTGAGAGACACAAATGGAAGCAGGTATGCAAGGAATAAATGTGACTTACCTATGAACTCAGTGACAGGGTCATGTTCACCTTCTGTTTTTATAGTGCCTGCAATACTTTCATTCTCCAAGATTGGAAGAAAAAGCTGTACAAAGTCTGAGGTATATGGAGGAGCAATCACATCGAGCACCTAAAACAGCAGACAAAACCTGATGATTCTTCCGCTTACAGGGGTAGGAGGGACAAGATTTAATTCACTTACCAGTTTTGGAAGCATACAAGTAATTATATGGAGAATAAGAGGTCCTAAGTGCAAGTAATTAACTATGTATTCTCGTGGTACTCTGCTGAGCACCTTATTACTTCCAGAAGTCAGGATCAGTAGGACCAAAACACATCCTGGTGAACACTGAGACATTGCTCAGAATCTGACCTGAACTTGAAGTATTTCTGAATATCCAAAACACATGCAGCTCGTTTTAAACTTGATCTCTAGACTGCAGTAGCTTTTGCTACTGACCTCTGTCACAAAGTATCTGATGAGTGAGATGTCCGTGTCCAGCTTCTCCAGGCACTTGCGGATGTAGCTGACAACAGGTAGGACGTACCCTCGGCTCAGCAAGTGAACCATCCTGTCCAGGAGAGTCTTCTTCAACTCCAGCTGGTGGTGCAGGGAGGGAAGAGCCAACACATTAGAACTTCCTCTCAAAGTGTGCAAGTTTAATTTTTTCAATATCTGCTATGCTACATTTTAACCATGCTACATTAGCGCTGCTCTGAGAGCAAAAGCTGTTGAACTGGGTCAGAGTGACTGATGTGAAGTAACACAAACACTGAATCCTCTGAGAATTACCTGCTCCATCACATCCAGCTGCGAATGTTCTGTTTCAAAGAGCTTGACAAGAAGTTGTAGAACTTGGGGATGAAGCAGCTGATGGCATGTACTGATCTGCAAACAAGACAGCAAAGTGACATGCTCAGAACTGCAATTTAAAACACAATGCACCAGACAAATTTACACTGATGTTCAGTCCCAGACAGAAATTAATTTAGAAAAGCATTCCGTAATTTCTTTCTATGATGCCCAAGTTTTCCTGGCATAAATAACGCTGAGCTGACAAAAGCAAACAATTAACTCTGAATAGATTCATCTCTGCATATTTACTGCCTTACTGCAAATGACAGGCACTCAGTGCACTGGGTGTTACACAAGAATCAGAGCTGTTGTTGCTCTCCAGCAAAGTTTTACAGACACTCTTACCTCATCCAGCAGCGCCAGGTGAACTGGGGTGTGATCGGTCTGCAGCTGGAAGTACCGTGGTTCTGACACTGTCCAATCCACCCACTTCAACACACCCATAGCCACCACTGGAAACCTACAGAGAGAGAGATCACTTTAGCACAGCAGCATGAAAAATAAATGGAAGTTTTATTAGGAACCCAAAGTAATCTGCCATCTTTCTCCAGCGGCACAGACGAACATGTTCTGTGACCCAAGAGGGACAAGTTGTGTGTGAAAGACGGGATTTATGTCCTCATGAGAGATTCCCAGCCTCTCTGCTCACCTGATGCACTGATAGAGAGTGCTCAGTTCTGCAACCAGCTCTGATGCTCCTTTGTTCTCATTGCAACACAGATTGTGAACAGTTTCAATGGCCTTTGAGGTCGACTTGAGTTCATCCTTGTTGATGCTGACTCTCTTGTTCTGCAAAATTATTGCAAAGTTTGAATGCAAAAGTTGCAGATGTCTTTGGTTATTTAAGGAAAGGAGCTGTAACCTGCAATACGCCTAGGATTGCATCCTGTGTCTCAAAATTTAGACTCGTATGCAAGTTTCAGAAGACTTAATTATGAGTACAAGGATGTTTGCTTTATTTATTTCTCAGTGTACTCAGACTTTCGTTTGATCATCAGGATCTACACTTTTTAATCACCTCGTCTGAAGGCAGGAACATTTCATATTAAAATAAGTAAAACTGAATATATTATTTTAACTTCACAACCATGTACTTTCTTCAGCACAGGCAGGCTGCTGTAGGTAAAATTAATATTATTCACAGAAATGAACATTACCTTTTTCCACATCTCTACAACACTAGCAGCATACGCCAGTATGTGGATATATTTATGTTTGTGATCCTGGTTTATCTTAGCACCTGGTTTAAACAAGGACTGCATGAAGAGGTCCAGAAATGCAGGCACTCGAATCTGTGAAGAGAATGAACATTTTATCAGAGCTTGAGAATTATGAGAGGTAACTAAGAATGGAGTTTTTGCATCCAATACACCTTGCATATGAGATAACACATTTTCCTTTAAGAGTACATTGAACAGTTTTCTGAAGAGACTCAGACTTTTGACAGAAAAAAAAAAGGAATCAGTTACAGACTATATTGCCCAAAGTATTAAAATCTTGCTTTTTGTTACCAAAACCCACGTTAGTACAGTTCATTTAATTTAGTTACATGTAAAAAGACAACTTGGAATGATTAAAAAAAACCCAACAAAAGTACCAACGCAAATAAGTACCAAGCTAATGCAAACCAGAATGCAAGTAGAAGTTTCACATTCAGACATGACCTACAATTCCCTACACTCCTCACAGAGGGGTGAGGGCTAATTTGTTTTGTGTCCATACAACACTTAGCACAAGGCATCCCATTTCCGAGTGCTACTGTAACAGAAATAAGTTCCCGAGGTTACAAACAGGTAGCTACAGACCAGTTCTACTGGAGGTGGGTCCATGCTTGTAAACATTTTGAAGAGGACAGTGATATCTGCTGGATTCAGAGCTCCTTTGGACAGCATTGCCCCGAGAGCCTGACAAGCTCGGGGGTAGGAGGCTGCAGTACCCAGTGCTAAGGTGATCTGACTGGCATCGTGGCCTCTGCAGGAAGAGAAACACACACAGTGACTTATTTTCTTGGTTCAGACATTTTAGATGAAGTCTCACTGAGTCAACAGGGCATATTCTATGGGATGTAATGCCTTAGGGTAATTCCAGAAAACAGGCCTGTGTTTGCCTTGTTTATTTCCAAAATGTTCATAGAACAATAAAAATAGATATTTCTTAATAGACAGAAACTTCAAGTCTTTGCTTTTCCAGTTTCGGGTCTCCCTGGTACAGAACACTGAACTTTTCTGCTGTTCCACAAATTCAAGCCCTGCTACAAGCCCTGTTCTGTTGCAGCTAAAAATTCTCCTTTTGCTGGTTAAAGGTAATCAAGAATGAGCAAAAGCCAGCAGAGTTTACAGATTCTGGTGAGTTCCGTTTCCCTGATCCCACAGCCACTGCTCACTTCTCGTGGGCGTATCGCTGAACCTCCTGAGCGATCCGTCGGACAGCGGAGCCCCCCTGCTCCTCCTGGGCCAGGATGGACATCATGGATTGAGCAAAGAGGTAAGTGTGTTCTCCATGGCACACCATCTTCTGTGAAAGCACAGCACAAACCCCATCAGTCAGTCAGCAACAAACATCCCAGTGTCTTTCTGTGACTACATTGCCATGAGAGCAAAGGGGGGGAAAAAAAAAACAAACTGCAAAATTGCAAAGGAAAAAAACCCCGAAATGTAAACAGCTAAACAACAGAGCCAAAAACCCAACAGCCAAGAGCAAAGTACAGAACAGACTGAAACCATGCAAAAAGAAATGGCTGAATTGAGAACTTCACTTCTTAAATGCCAAAACTGAGAGGAAAATCTATTCTACTTATGCTCAGTACTTCCTCTGCAGTATTTAAACACTAAGAGAAGTTCAAAGCCCTCTGAAAATCATTGTGCTATTTCCCAACACAGAACATATGCTGGGTTGATTCAGATGGCAACTTTCACACCGACGTGGATCATAAAAGAATGATTTTCGTTTGCCAAGGGACTGACGAGACTGATCTTTAGATCTTGCAGTAAATGTGAAGGACAACATTTCTACCTACACCTTTTTACAATCCATTTAATAAATATGAGAAGTGTCACATAAGCAACTCAAGGAATTCTTAGTCACAGAATGATCAAAAAGCATCAATTTCTGGGTTTTAACTCAGATATACCTTCTCTCCATAAGCTTTTGTACGACATCAAGATTGGCTACAATCCCACAGTGGTCTGTATCTCCTAACCAGAAAGCACAACACTTCTTTTTCCACATAAAATGGGGAAAAAAAACCAAAAAAACAAACTTACAGCAAACTCAGGGAGGTTTTTCTCAAGGTTTTCTTCTCCTCCATCTAAAATTGTTGCCAGAGATGTACGCAGGACTCTGGAAAATACTTCTAGTTGCTGACACGCTGTTGAAACACTGGTTATTTCCCCTTGATATCCAGCATCAGATATAAGCTATAAAAATAAAAAAATCACAGAAATCTTGTATTATTTACGTTTGTATTTCTTATATTCTAACAAATCTAGAAAAACACAGAATCTACGTTTCACCTCTGCATACACTGACTGGAATTCATATTGTGGTCTTCAGAAAAGGAAACCAATAAAGATGTAGCAAAAATAAAGCATAATGATATAAAATATAGCAGAGCACAGCAAAATATTTTTTTGTCACAGAAACATAAAAAACTGACTGAAACGTTCCACTGCAGCAGAAATCCAGAATTTTCAAACAGATATCAAAGGAAAACAAACAAACAAACAAAAGAAACACCCCAACAAAAATGAAAAAGCAGTACTTCAGACTGGGAAATTACACGTACTGCAACCTGTAGCACAAGTCCTCCCACCAAGGTGTACTTTTACTAATTAGTATTAGCAGGAATACATAAAGGATACAAGCAACACCACAGCTAATATTTTATGCCAGAACAATTAGGCCTCTACAGATATTCTTATTTATTACACTTAAGTATAGTACCTTCACAGTAAAATTAAGCATTAAACAATCAGGATGGGCTTCTGCCAATTTGTAGAAAAGATCTCTCCACGTGGTATGTGCTATCATTTGCTCAAGCCAGGCTGGAGTCTGAAAAGATCAGAGCAACAGAGAGAAATTTAAGAATATCTAGTTGTCAGGATCATAAAAAGCAAGGCTTTTACCTCTCACGAGTCCAGCAAGTTCTTCTACAGAGCTTTATTACAAAGGAGGATGCATTCCAAATTTCCAAGCTCTCTAAACCTCTGAGGACTCTAGTGAGACAGAGCTGGTTTTCTGAAACCAGTTGTCCCTCAACCGAAGAGCTTTGAGGATTCAATTTCCCTTCCCCCACCATCCACCACTCCATCAGATGAAGGCATCTAGGAAGGATCCACTGTAGAGACAGCAACAGAGATTCCATGCACACCTCTCCTTCCTCTGTGAAGATGGAATCTGCTTTCCGAGGGTCAAAGTGCTTGATAAGTAAGCTCTTTAAGTGGTTCTCTACAGTCTCCTGGACTTGCATTGGCTCAACACCTGCACAGAGGGAACAAAACACTTGGCAGATGCAATGCAGTCCAGTGGAATGCAGCAGCAGCATCTCACATTTTCCAATGAGAACAGAAACTACTCCAAAATTTATCAACACAGAGAAGATGAGAGGAGAGCCATCAGTTCTACTACAGAGCCACACTGATACAGGTTTACAGATTCTCCACCTTTTTTCCTCAATGCTAAACTGTTTAGGATCTCAGGCAGGTCACACTAGCCTCTTTCTCTCGCTCTCCTCATCAAACACACAAAAAGCAACGCCAGTCACCCCCAGGACTGTCACTGGTGTGACACCAAAATGCAGGGGTATCTTAACTAAAAAAAGGGATACCAGGGCTGGGGCACAAACCCACATCACTACACACTAAAGTTCATCCTTTTAATATACTGGTTATCAGTAGCTTCAATAGTATTCTACAAAATAACATACAAACAGCAATGAGTAGTTCTACATTTCTAAAATCATAGTATAATAATTCTGGTAATGTAATAACGATTAGATAATTCTATTACAAAGTATCAAACACTGTTTATACTGTCTATATAACAGCACCCTTGCCCTTTGAATGAAATTAAAAAGAAACTATAATTTATGCAGTTGTTTCAACTATAAAGCCTTTTATAACACAGTTTGTTGGCATTTCATCAACATATTGCTTCATTATTCTCCAAGTGGAATAAACCTATTATTATAAGGGATTTAGCCACACACAGGATGACAACTTTATAGCAATCCACTTCCTGTGTATGATCAAATTTGCCACAAACTCATTTATTTCTGACAGAAGAAAGACTACAGACCCAAACGACACTGTATCATGCATCATACCTGTCTGAATGAGCCACTCTGCCAGCAAATTGACAGTCTGTGCCACTGCAGTGTAGTTTTCAGAGAGGAGCTGGATAACATTCTCTGGAGACCCTCCTGCTTGGAAATATCTGATGAGAGGATTACAAAAGAACAAACTGAGTCATATTAAAACCAAAAAAACAATCGAACTCTAAATTTAAAGGGAAAATATCAGCACTATTTATATACTTTCACACATTTCCATACGAAGTGACACCTCTAACACACTGTAACACACATCAGGTTATACTCACCTCTTTAATGTGTTGAATATAGACGGCTCCATTATATAGTCAGGGGTTGAAAATTTCTTCAGGCACTCCTGCTGGACTTCAGCATCATCTTCTCCCTCCCCATCCTCATCATCTTGCTGTTCACAAGCACAGTCAGGTCAGCCTCCTCTGTCCCGTTTCCCCCCACACTCCCACAGTCAGGCTCTTTTTGCCCACAGCAACACACACACCTCGGCTCAGCACCGCAAGCGACCTGCACCGCTGACAAACAGCGATTACTAACGGAGAAGGCACAAAAACCAGCACCGCCTTCCCCCTGTTTAATCCCGGAGCCCCGGGCCCGGCGCACCCCGGCCTCCTCCCCTCACACCCGGCGCTTCTCGCCTGAGCCCGGAGCCCCGCGGCGGAGCGGGAGGGCCCGGGGGACGCTCCGGGAACCAGTCGGGGGTCGTTCCGAGTCCCTCTTGGGGAATACTCCAGGATTCTCCCGGAGGATGCTCCAGACTCAGGGCAATGCTCGGGGTCTATGCCCAGGGGCTGCTCCGCGACCCGCCTGGGGCTGCGATCGCCCCTCGCCCCGCTCCCCCCGGCGCTCACCGCGCCCCCGTCCGCCTCGCTGCCCCACTCGGCCGCGCTGCCCTCGAAGTAATCCATGGCTCCCCCGGCCCGGCCCTCCCTCCCCGCCGAGCGGCCGGAACGGGCGGGGCGCCGCGGAATGGCGGCGGCGGAGGAGGGGCCGGGCAGCCCCGGGATGGCGGCGGCTGAGGGGCGCCTCAGGGCGGGCGGGACATCACCGGCAGGCTGTGAGGGGAGCCGGGCACGGGCTCACACTGGCTCGGGGGGGAAGGAACCAGTGGGAATTTAAAATCATACTGCCCTGCAAAGCTTCCCAGCGCAGCAGCAATCGGGCGGGAATTGCTAGGGAAGAGGAAAAAAAGGGATGTGGGCATCTCTGGGCAGAGGAGAGGTGCTGTGAGAGCCGCATTCCCTGTTCTGAGGCTGTTCCGTAAGCAGGCAGGGCAGGCTGTGAGACAGGATTTGTTCGCCATCCACAAAGCTGGATCCCAAAGCACTGGCTGTGCTCACCCTGCCACCCTTCCTGGGAAAGCTGAGGGGAGACAACGGGTCAAGAGGGCCCCCAAGGAAGGGAGGGACAAGGAATTAGGGACAGATGAACGGGGGACGAGTCTGCAACGAAAAACCGATCACATAATCAGGCCTCAGGCAAGGAGAGAGGCATTAGTGAGACCATGTGGGAAACAGAGTCCCTTTGTCTCTCTTCAGATCCACTCCCGTTCTTGAGTTGTATAAGAGTTTAGCTGTGAGAAAGGGGAGCGTGAGGGTGTGTTCTGGGATTTGGAGGCTAGCCAGGAGTTTTGCTGATTAATTATTTAAAAGGTCCTTTATTCTCATTCAGTTTCCAACTGAAAAATAGTAAAAAGAAATGGCGTTGTCTTCCATGCATTGCTTAGTAAGAAAGGCAAAAAAAAAAACAACAAAACACCCCTGTTCAGAAATAAGTTGTAGGATTTCCAACAGACAAAATCCTTGTTCAAATGTGGTCGCTGTGCTAATGAAAGGATTTGTTGCACTTTAAAGTTCAATATAGACACTGTAGCCCAGCACCTGAACTGCAGCACAGCGCGAGTTGAGCTGTCGTGTGCTGCCCTACAGTGGTGAAGCAGCCCTTCCTGAAACGCTGCTCCAGCACTGCCGAGAGCCCGCGATAATGCTCTTTCTGCTCTGCCCGCAGAAAGGAAAAAAGACTTTTTCGGAATAAACGACACGGATTGAAGCTGAGGCGCAAGGGACACGTTTCCCACGTTTTCCACTGCAGGCAGGGGGACAGTGAGGGACATCCCAGTGCCTCTGGAATCACCGGTCATTTTTCATGAGGAACAAACTGGGAGTGAAGTGACAGGCTGAGGCTGGGAGCCAATGGAAATATCCTTGAGAAAAAGTTTTTGGCTCATCTCCATTTGGTTAGCAGGCAATTTCCATCCCATAGACGTGAGAAATAATAGTGAACTCGGAACAGACAGTGTGATTAACCAGTCAGAACTTCCTAAGTACCAGACCTGAATTTAATCCATCCCAAACCAAGAAAGAAAAAGTATTTTCTGAGAGTCTCATAAGAAACATCTCTACACCTCTCGTGCTTCGTAAGCTCTTTTTTTTTTTTTTT
>VZRS01011158.1:298969-390067 GCA_013398055.1 Ifrita kowaldi
TTTTTTTGGCTTGCAATGAAGTTATAAGATGTGTAATTAGGTGTAAGACAAGTTCTCTGGAGGTGATTTAAGAGTAACCATTATAGTACCTTAACAGAAGGTTCAAAAAATTTAAAATTGGAGAAAAAGTGAGTCCAGAACTTAGCATTCCAATGAAACTGAATGGGAAAACCACAAGTCTGAGACTTCATGAGGCTAAGGAGGAGATCCTGGTTCTTTACAGAAAGTTCAACTAAATACACTTTGTATGACAGTTTTTATTTAGGTAGGAGAGGCTTCCTTCCCATGACCAAAACATGCTGTGCATCTCCTGGGTAGGACATTTGGATCTGCAGCCTGGAGAATTTCATCGGGCCAGAGCTTATGGCCTGAAACAGTCTTAGCCTCAGTAAAGCATTTCCAGACCAGGTAAAAGTTTTGTCTGGTGACAAGAGCTGAACTTGTGGGACTTCAGTGGTAATTATGCTACAAAACTTCCTGCTTAATTGAGTAGAAAATGGGAACAGTCCCCAGCACCAACTGCCATTAAGAGACATAGTGGTATTAGACATCAATGATACAATTTCAGTGCCTGACTCTTAAAACTAGAAGGTTTTTTTGTCTTTATATATTTATATCTCTTTATTTTGATTGCAGTAACAGAAAAGGATTTTTTTTTTTAATATATAAAGAATGAACAATACTCAAAGCATTTACTTTCAACTTCCCTTGAGAAGAAAACTAGGGATCTGTAACAGCCAGACAATTGCTGAATAGCCCTTTGCAGAATTGCAATATCCAAGCTTGCCTCACTTCAGGTCAATAAACAAGAGGTAAAATCAGATTAAACCAAACAGTTTCAAGATATCACTTAAAATGTGATGAAATATTAAATGTACCAGAAATTTATTTTGCGAGCTAAACCTTTACAACTTTGAATGGAAACAATGTTGGTTGTCTCTTGGGTTTAACTGCATTCCCCCATATGGATTTGCATTTTACAAAGTTTCAGTGAAATGTTCATGAATAAAAGCACTTAGATTTACCTGACTGTCCCTGAAAGGTTTTATTATGCAGCAAATTAATGCAACAAATTTTTAGCCAAATGCATATTTGACTACATTTTATCTGTAAAATATTCTTGAGTGACAATTTCTATCGAATGAGATTTTGATGAGGCAGAGAGCAAATTTTGAGACAGAGAGAAAATCTGGAGCCCAGTAAATATCCAGTGAAGGTCAACCTTGGTGTCTCTGCTGCATGATTTGAGGAAGCAGTAAAGGCATTCTGGAAAGTGAATGTGTGTGAAGAAGAGCCAGATGTACAGGAGCATGGAAAACTACAGTATTTTTTCTTTTTGTACCTTTGTTGTTGTTTCGTTTTAACAGAAGAATAAATAAAGTACCAAATGCTCAAGTTTCAATTCCAACTATCAAAATTTGTTGCTTGATTTTTGAGCAAATTATTTAAAAACCGTACTTGAGGATTTGCTACCTAAAGGGCTGAATGTAACACAGCTGACAAAATCATCCAGCTTCATTTGGTTGCTTCCTAAAATAAAAGAAAAATCCCAAACAGAAGAGCCAAGTTCCAACAAAACTGTTTGCCTTTTATTCATATGTTTTTTAAAAATATCCACCCTGGCATTCTCTGTCATTCCCTCTGCTCCTTGCCCTCTACAAATTCTTTTAGCATAAATTTGTATTTTGTAATCGTTAGCCCTTTACAAAGCAGCCAATACATTCAACTAGAGATAAGGTAATAACTTTCCAATGGAGTAGGAAATTACAGCAGCATCGTTAGGCTAATGAGTTTTGGCTAAAGAGTTCTTCCTTCTCAAGCAGAGCCTCAAGATGAAGCATTTCTGTTTGTACCTCGAGTACTGGTAACAGTTATTCCAGACATTGAACACACGACACTTCACCAGGTAACCAAGAATATTCTGAGACAAAACAAGGTGGTTTTGAGGTTGCTGATGGGATGTCATTCTAGTGTCCTTCGAATGTCAACTTAAAAGTTGGAACTGTGTTTTATATACTGAGGATTGCTTCAAACACTGAGCCTCCCAACGTCCCAACTACTTCTCAAGATGAGCCTATGGTGGAAACATTTTCTTGCTTCAAAGCAAGTTCCAGTTGATTTGCACACTGATCATTAAACTCGCCCTTCACTGAACTATCTCCCAGCTCTAAAGGTTACACAAAGTGCCTTTTTTTTTTGCAGTTCCTTAACTGGAGATATCCTGGCCTTTTGGGATAGATGCATTCTCTGACCTTGAAAATTTGTATGAGGATCCCAGACTGGGTCACTCACCTGGGGAATGAAGAATTTCCCCCCTAAATCTCTTTTTCAGTGTCCAAGGTGATTGATTTTGAACTTCGTCTGAGGTGTCTCATACCTTTCTTTCGTAACTGCTCTATTCTCTTATCAACCACATTGGTACAAGAGTAAGGGGGGTGAGGACAGGAGAAAGCAGCTGAACCCAGAGGCAGCAGGGTTTGGGCCATGCTGCAGGGGCAGAGCAATTGGCTGTTAAGTTTCCCAGTTTCAAATCACAAACAGGTTCACACGAGCTGTTGCTCGTGGCTGCTCTGGGCTCCCAGACTGCCCCGCACAGATGAACCTCTGTAGCCCAGCAGAGCTTTGTCCTGTGAGAAACAGAACTCAAGGTTAGCACCAAAACTGTCAGAATCTGTTACTTCATTTTGGATGTTGTGCCTTCAAACAGTAAGAGAACAGAGATGAAAACTACTGAGATATTCATCACCCATCACACCCCTCTCAGGACACAGCTCCATGGCTCTACCTCAGCACCAGTCTGAAACCTTCCATTAATACTTCGAGCTCTTCCACAATACTTGGTTCTATCACCCAACCCCTAGTTTGTCCTTTTGTGGAAGCTCTTCTGGTCCTGCCAACAGCAAACTGATAATGTAGCAAAAAAGAACTGGAACGTGCCCCCTGATGTGGCAATTGCTGACCCTTACACAGCTGCTCCTTGCTCTGCCTGATCTCTGCTGGCACTCTGGCATTTTAGTTGCAAGAAAGATACAGTTCCAAAGTCACATCAAATACCAGAAAACTACAGATAGAAACACTGTACTTCACTATTAATAATTCACATAAAATTCACAGCCTCAAAACAATAGTTTGCACAACAGAACAACAGAACTGAGAGAATTCCCAACATTACTGCCTCTGTCCTTAGGCTTGTCTTTCTCCAAACTTGAGTAGTAGTATATTAAAAAAATAAATTAGCCAACTCATTCAATAAAATGACTGGGTAAATTAAAGTGAAGAGATAAATTCACATTTTAATTTTGATTTTGCTTACGTTTGTCTACTGGTACCCCAGCCTTAGAAAGCATGTTACACAAAAATCTCTAATGTCAGCATCTTCTCCCTCAAAAATTTATCCTTCTCCCTATTTGGGACAATGTTTAAAGGTTTTATTTTGTCCTGCCATTAAATAATTTTGAGGCAGACTTCCTAATAGAAAAACAAATAGGAAAATCTGCAAGTTTTGTTTTTTGGTGGATTTGTAATTATCTATTACATATTTGGTCAGTTATCCACGTTACAGAGGTATTAATGCTGTTGTTACCCTGGGGAATTCCCTGTGTCTTCCACAGAACCAGGCTAAGTTTATAAGACCCAGAAGTCAGAAAAAACCCTCCACCTTATTATTTTTACGTTTAATGCAGTGAGAGATCTTATTGCCTCCCCACCTTCTCCCATGTTGCCTTTCCAGGGCAGATTTGTGCTTTACACTGCACCCATTTTGCTCAGCTCAGTACACTGAAAGTAACCAGGGTAAAAAGCGGTTTGAGCTTTTAATAAGATGAGAATCAGGGCTCAAAACAATTAATTATGAAGCCAGTACCTATGGCTCAAATTTTAGCAGTCTGAGCACTACAGTAACACTCTAAAGCAGTTTTACCTCCCCACAACTGACACACATCCACTCACAGGACTGAAGCCAACCAGGCATGACCAGAATTAAAACAGACTCACTCTTGGAATTTGTCTTGTCAGTCACCAGAGGGATTTTTCAGTGTCAGTCTTTCATCAGCAGCGCTTCAAAAATCCCCTTTGTAGCTTACTTTATTTACAAAGATGCTTCAAAGTTTGTCATAGCATAGGAAGATTTCTTCCCAAGGGATGAATTTTCAGAGATACCAAGCTGAGGAAGAAGGGCACAGTTTGGGTTTGGACTGCAAACAGATGTTTGCTTATAAATATTTTTACTGTTATACAAACTCAACATGCATTTTAGAGATGAGGACCTGCTCCCGTGTGAGATTTCCACTGATAGCAATCTATGGCCCTGATCCTGCTTATTAAAGCCAGTAGGAATTTTATTATCTATTTCCATGGAAGAGGTCTTACGAGTGCCAGCATTGTTAGGAATAACACAGCACATTAGGTACAGTTGGGGAAAGAAGAGAACTTACTCTCTTCCACAATGAGTCACATAATTTTATAACTTAGAACAACTTTATCATTCCTAAGACATTTGTATAGCACCAATCACCAAGAGCATTGTCACTAAGGCACTGGACTGGTACTCAGCTGTCACAGGCTCTGCCTCCAAATCCGGGGTCAATCTCCTGTGTTTCTGTCTTTTGTTTTAACTGGCACATAATTTCTGACATTGGAAAATAAATAATACAAAACATCCTCCATCATTTACAGGAACAACACACCACGACGAATTACAAGGTGCTCAAGTTCTGAAGCCATGAACATTAATATTTCTGTGCATAGATTTCTTGGCAGAAGGAAATTATCCTACAGGTATCAATTCCGTGTAGCACAGTGGAGCAGTGTTAGCTTCCCTTCCTCTGGAGTTAGGACACACCCTCAGTTAAATCCTGCCCTTGTTGCCACAAATCAAAATAGTTTTTAGATAAATGAAGAAAAGCCCTCAGGACTCCTGCCTATGACAGCTAATCCAGGATGCCTTCCTAGGCTTTTGCATCAAAATCTGCTCCTATCAACTTGCAGAGCTCCCGTTTCAACCTCTGAGAGCAGTTTTTGATGCTTTCAGAGGCAGCTGAATCCTTTCTTAGTCTGTAGTGGATTTATCTCTCCACATTATTAAAAAATAAAAAAATCTTTAGGAGTTATCCCTACTCTGCTGCACCACACTGAATGTGTGCTCTGATGCACGAATTACTAAAAGTTCTTGGGTTGAAATAAGTTACTGCAAATGCACAGTAGCTGATTTTGAAACCACAACATCTCTACAATTTATTATTATTTTTACAAAATACCCAAAGTGATCAGACCATATTGTAGGTTACTGGCTTGCCAAAGGTTGTTTTAAAATCAAAACCATTTCTGAGTTACAGAAGTGCCAAAAACAATCTTGAACCAGGTTTGTTTGTTGGTTTTTGTTGTTTTCTTTTTAAACCAACCCCCATCCAACAAAACAGTTGTATAACTTAAAACAGAAACATGAGTTTGTGTTGGAAACTGTTTAAAAGCCAACCCACCAAATCACGCTTGAGCAGAAGCCTTGTATGGCAAAGATTCAGCTTAGGGCAGTTTAGTGCCAAGGTAAGACCCTCCATAGGTTTACAATGGAAATACTGACACAACCTCAACTACAGTGATGCAAATGTGCCCTAAAAACACTGTATTTGCTTTTATTAATAAAAGTGGTAGTGTTTACATTTGCAGGTATCTTACACTTCAGCATCACGATGAATACTGAGTAGAATGAGTTAAGTTTTGGCTGTAAGGTCAGAAGTTTCCAAACAGATGAATGAGACGGAAGTGACAGTCCTCAATCATGAAAACAAGAAGTTCAAATAAATAAATAAAACAAAACTAAGAAATATGGGTAAGCATTAGGTTGGAATGGTTCAATTAACTGCAAATTATGGCCACTAAATTAGAGACAGAAGAAAACAGTTACTTATTAAATAGCAAGCATTAAAGCTCTATGGTTTTGTATTTAAAAAAAAAGAAAAAGAAAGCTGTTAAAAATAAGACTTGCATTTACCAGGCCACCAAACTGCATGGACTAATAAAGAGACTAACAAAGGCAATACTGAGACATTAAGACACACACACGCTCCGTACTTGTGCAACTCAACCATATTCAAAACAATTGCCTTTTTCCTCACATAAGAAAAAAAAAGCATCCCCTAAACATATCTGTTCATATAAAGCTTTAGGTTTCTTAAACTTTTGCTGTCTTATATAGCTCATTGTTATTATGTGTCCTCCTCATCAGAGGAAGAAGCTTATTTTGTTAATTTTTTTAATGGAGGTGCTTTGTTTCTCTCACACAAGAGATTACATTCCTCATACCACTACAGGTTTTCTCCATTTATAAATTTGGTGTTTACACCAACTCCTCCTAGGCTTAAAAAGATAAGGGTTGGCACTAAAACAAAGATTTTGGCTCCTGTAACTAAAATTAAGGCTCACAATGAATTTCCCTTCCACTACGTGTGTCCCATTTTTACCTAGTGGAAACGCCAGCCCTTCACCTACAGGCACTGGATACATTCTAAATTGGAGGGGCCTATTCTCAGTCACGTTTTCTCCCANTTTGTATTTAAAAAAAAAGAAAAAGAAAGCTGTTAAAAATAAGACTTGCATTTACCAGGCCACCAAACTGCATGGACTAATAAAGAGACTAACAAAGGCAATACTGAGACATTAAGACACACACACGCTCCGTACTTGTGCAACTCAACCATATTCAAAACAATTGCCTTTTTCCTCACATAAGAAAAAAAAAAGCATCCCCTAAACATATCTGTTCATATAAAGCTTTAGGTTTCTTAAACTTTTGCTGTCTTATATAGCTCATTGTTATTATGTGTCCTCCTCATCAGAGGAAGAAGCTTATTTTGTTAATTTTTTTAATGGAGGTGCTTTGTTTCTCTCACACAAGAGATTACATTCCTCATACCACTACAGGTTTTCTCCATTTATAAATTTGGTGTTTACACCAACTCCTCCTAGGCTTAAAAAGATAAGGGTTGGCACTAAAACAAAGATTTTGGCTCCTGTAACTAAAATTAAGGCTCACAATGAATTTCCCTTCCACTACGTGTGTCCCATTTTTACCTAGTGGAAACGCCAGCCCTTCACCTACAGGCACTGGATACATTCTAAATTGGAGGGGCCTATTCTCAGTCACGTTTTCTCCCACAGTTTTACAAAGTTCAGGTGGCAACTGTCTAAACCTGTGAACAGGAAAGATCATTCTTGAAAGGCGAGTAACAACCGCAGCTAAAATTTTTAGACTATTCAGTGTCTCCTGGAATTAATTCTGGATTGAGATGGGACAGTAACTCCCTCACGTCCCTGCTCTCCAGTGAAAATGGACTATGTGATTCATTTTAAGACTTCAGCCACAAAAGCAAATGAAAACTCACAATTCTCAACAGTTGCAGTTCTTAGTATTGAAAAGGCATCAGATACCTGAAGCAAATCTAGCTGCACAGACATCACTGACCACACCCTCACCTGAATTTAAACTGGATCTCTTCCCAAAAAAAGAAAGCCAACGCGGTCTCTTGGGTGGAGGGAAGCTAGTGTGAAAGGCAAAGAGGCAAGAATTTTGGTGTTTGTTTTTGTTTCTTTTCCTTTTAAAGTCACTGCAGTAAGATCCAGATCAGTTTAGGGGTGTAAATGAAGGGGGAACAGGGGTGTTTGAGTAATATAGGCTAACACTGTTCTAGATGTGTTATTACAGCTGTAATTTCTGACTCTGTACAAATTGTACACGTAGGTTTAGACACATGAAAAAGTAACACACTCACAGAGACATAAAACACCTAGGTATAAAATATAAAGCAGTGTAGTAGTTACTAAAATTACATGCTCTCTTATTGCTACAGTGATTTTTGCTCTTTTTTCTTTTTACTGTACCACATGTTGTTCTAAGCATATAATTTGCATAAATTATTCAAGTTTAAGAAAAAATCCACACATCTTCACTTTTAAGCTACTTATATAGTTAATATAAAACAAAAAAGGTTCTAAAGTATCTCTTTATTAAAAGAGAAATAAAAATGTCATTTGAAACTGGAATTCAGTGGCCAAATCCAAGGGCAGTGCACACCTTGTCATTCCGGTAGTCGTTGCCCACGCAGCGCAAGCCGAGGTTGGTGGGTATTTGGCCCAGTCTAGAGATGGTCACCAGACCTGCATGATGCCCTACGTGTCTGTTATTGTTCTGGTTTTTGTCTTTAGCAAAAAAGGACTATGAATGACCAAAGACTAACATTTATAATTTGTAGCAAAATTTGGTTTTATGTAGAAACAAGCCATGTTTTGCATTTGGATAGAGATTTAAATGAATTAAAGCTAAAAATTAAAAAGCACGATGCTGCAACATCTGGTCACTTGTTGAAGACCTCACTTTTAAAGTGGTTAAGTTTGCACAATTTGTACTTTTTTCTTTTTTTTTCATTTTTTTTCCTTTTTTTTTTTACTAAACAGTATTTTTCCTTCTTTTATAAACCAGAAAAACTAAACTACAGATAAATTTTCCCTACCTTGAGCTAATGCTGCAGATAGGGTTGACAAAGCTGTACAGCGCAATCAAACATACTTACATCTTAGCTCATTGTACAGGTACAGCCATAATCAAGGCACAAAGATCTTCTACAAGTTATTTTCAATAAAGTTGTACAAAATAATACATTTTACAGTCTGTACAAGAATAATAATCCAGCAGTAAAATAAAAAATGAGGGAAGGGAAGAAGAAAAAGAAGGGAAAGACTGTGAGGACTACAGTCCAGATAATGATTTTTAGAGCAGACGGGATCATCAGTGGACAAACTGAAAACAGTGTGTGGTTAACTCTTTCTGCAATCACAGGCCATACGCAGTTCAACTCATCAATGTCCATGGTTGTCTTTAGACCACCAAGACTGGTTTTAAAAATACCCTTCTGAAAGGTAGCAGTTGGTTTTTGCACTGTCTAGGTCTGTTGGAGAATTGTCAGTATTTCCGCCCAAAGCCACATTACAGTCAGAGAAGCAAACTCAAGGGTCTGTCTTCAAACTTGGTCTGTGACTTGGCACCTTCGTTACTCGGATGCAGTGAGTGATACAAAGTGGAGATCACGGGTTATAGGATTATGCCCACAGCAGTGCTAAATTACCTAAAGTTTTCTCTCCCCCAATTTTTGTTTCACGTTTTAATTTTTTCATCCCCAATTCTTTCAGGTGCTCCACATTCAGGGCTTTTAATTAATTAGGTTTTATTTCTTTTTTTGTTTGTTTGTTTTGTTTTGGGGTTTTTTTTTTCCTCTCTTTTTTGTTACTAACAGTGTTAGGGAATCCTCATGGAAATGGCCTTTTAAGTGTTAGGGGCCATCTCAAACTGTCCGAGGGGTACAGAAGCAAGCTTAGAAGTGCTGCTATTGTCCAGCAAGGAGAAAAAGTTGAGGGGTGCAAATCAATGGGAGATTCAAACAGTTCTCTTCCACCCTATGTGGGCAAGGGTGTTTTTTTTCTTTTTTTTAATAAGGAATAAGGAGTCCAAAACACAGAAAAAAGTGCTCTCCATCACAACAACTCGTACTGGCGAAGGTGCATGCGCTGAATAATGTCCCGACAGTCATTGAAAACCCTCCGGATGTTCTCTGTGTCCACGGCACACGTGAAGTGAGGGTAGCAGTAGTGCCTTCCATCTCCACTTGCTGTGCTGATTCTCTGTGCAAAGCAAGAGAGAGACACTGGGTTAAAATAAAACCCATTGGGGAAACCCCACCCCGTCCCCAAAATTGGGCTGAATAAAGGTGAGATGTGAATGTGTGAGTTATGTCTTCAAAAAGTGGAACAAAATGCCCTCAAGTTTTCACTCTCTCACCTGAAACGTGAAGTTTAAAATTATCAGAATTACATGGTGAGATGGTCACTGAGAACTGGGCAGTTTCAGAGAGGAATGAGAACTCAGGAAAATGCCATTATTTATATGCAGCTTTGGTGGATTTGGCAACACAATTCCTAGTCCGTTTGGCCATGAAAAAAGTAGGATTTTGCCTCTTTATCACACTTACAGAAAGCCTCCCTCAACTTTCTATTTTGCTCCATTTTAAAATAAGTCCACAATTTGATTGCCAGCCTCACCATTACAGGTAACAATATTAAAAAAACCCCAAACTATGTCCATTATAGCTTCAGCTGACCAGTAATGGGAAAAAAAACATTAGTATCTGACAGGTGAGGCATCTTTTGATTAGTCTCTATCTTTACAAATAATGCATGCAATAAAAATCTGACCCTATTACTAACAGCAGGACTTCACTTATCATTCTATTTGGGGTTTCTTAATTCTCACCAATTCTTTCGCTATTGAATTATGTACAAACAAATATCCAAACAGCAGCTAAGAAACAGCAGTAAAGGTCATAAATATAACAGTGGTTGATGCAAGGTGGATGTTAAATATAAACAACACAAGAAGTGACAGCACTTTGCAATAGCAGAAGGTGAGCAAGAGCTTGGGTTTGAGAAGAATCACCTAAGAAATAGCCAAAGAAAGGAAATACTTACAAGAAACTCGTCTCTAATAAAATACTTGGCCCTTGTAACTCTGGGATCCTCACCAGGCTCTGGTGTTGCTGATTAATAATAAAATAAGTATCTTATTAAAACAGGTGTTTTCTGGTAATAGCACCTAAAAATCTCAACTTGTCCTGTTTTCTGCTCACACATGACAGAAATATACTTGGCAAAACTGACTGTGAGACAAGACAAACCATAACATTATTTAAACCAGCAAGATTTCAGGAGAACAAGGGAATATTACAATGGTCACAGCACCAGGCATTTGGCAGGTAAGAGAAATGACCACCGGCAGGATTAGGGGGAGTCCTGAGGACACACTTGTGACAAAGTGTCAGACTGTGGTCTACACCAAAGCAAAAGGATTTTGTCATGATGAAATTATTAATATATTAAATATTTTAAAGGCAGGAATCTCTCATTATTAATACCTAAAATTCAACATTATAATTTGGCTGAAAGACATTGATGATTACATCTACTTAAGGAGTTTTCAAATCTTAGCTGAAGCTACCAAAACCATCACAAATGTGATTAACAAGGAAATGATAAACTGCAAATAAAACTTAGAAATCTTACCATCATCTGGTGTAGTGTAGCGAGCAAATTCTGGAAAGTAGTCTTCAATTTTAGATTTCCCTGCCAAAACTTTCTCTGCTAGCAAATCTTGTTTATTCAGGAAAAGGATTACTGAAATGGTCCGTAGCCACCTGAGAAAATGGAAACCAAACACTGTGAGAAGGCACAGCCCAGATCATACAGAAACTTAAAGTAAGTCACCCAAAATGTGTGGAGACAAGATCATATGACACTGAAATGATTTGGAAAGGTTCCTTTTATACCTGAATCCCAAGGGTGTAATTCCAGGTGTGCACACCCCGAAGCTGTTTGGGTGCTCCCCACTTTGTGCTGTTAATCCAAACCCATCCCAGGGGAACATTTCCACTTCCCAAAGCACTGCTCCATCACTGCTTTAATTACTTCAGCCTCAATATGGCAACCACCAATTAGTAGCTGTGCAGAGCTCTTTTCAATGAGCTGAGTGTAATAAACATTAAAGGTGGGAGGCTGTGACCAAAGAACCAGCCCAGACTGTGCTGGGGAGATGTGAAGAACAGAGCCCCCGGTGCTGTTAACCCTGGTGAGCAGCCAAGCACCACATAGCTCCTCACTCACCTTCCTCCTCAGGGAATGGAGGAGGAGGAAAGGAAGAATGAAAGCAAAAAAATCTGGGGGTCAAGATAAAATATAAACAATGATTGTTTAATTAGTGAAGGGTAAGTGGAAGTGAGGAGACAAAACCAGGGATGTAAAGGCAACCACTCACCACCTCCTGTGGGCAGACCAATACCCAGCAAGCTGGGTAACCTCCCAAAATCCCGTTTTCCCTCTTACTGGAGAGCATGACGTTATGTGGCATGGAACACACCTCCAGTCAGTTTGGGTCTGCCCACCTGTGTCCCCTCCCAACACCCCCATGGATTCACTGCAGGGGCAGAGTGAGGATCGGAGAGGGCCTTGGTGCTCTGCACACACTGCTCAGCAGCATTAGTGTGTTATCAGCACTGTTTTGGGCAAAACCTAAACCACAGCACTGTATGAGCTGTTATGGAGAAAACAAACTTTGTCCCAGCCAGGCCTGTCCACGAGTGGTGACTGCAGTGTGAGACAGGATCAGTAACCTCAGTGGCAGGAGCCATTCACAGACCTGTTGTTCCAGATACTCTTGAAGAGGTTTAGTGCTTCCTGCAGCCGATTGGTCTGATTGTCCTCTCGTATCACCATGTTGTAGCTACTGCTCGCCACCACAAATATGATAGCAGTCACATCTAAACCAAGAAATACCCTTTAGTTAATGCCAAACTTCGGAAGAAATATCCAGGAAACATGAAGTTCAATAAGAAGCTGCCAGACTCTCAGCTCCATGCAGAGAACAGGATGGGATGATGCTGCTGACAGCTTTTTAAGTACCAGGAATCAAAAAAGCAAGTGGAGCAACCATGAAAGAGAGGCAAGGCAGAACAGAAGCTGACAGAATGTCAGAAAGTGTAGGAAAGAAAGGAACTGAAGCAAGAGAGAGAAACTGAAGAAAGCCAAGAGAAGAATTTGGAGAAGATTTAAAACGTGTAAAGAAAATTGGAAACAACTGTGAACTATCAGGAAAGGACAGGGAGACCCTTGGGAAGAAACCTCAGGACAAACAGCACTTATGATCTGTGTGAAGAGTAATAATGACAACAGCAGACTGCAGTGAATTCATGGTTAATTGCTCTGGTCCCCCTGTAGAGTGTTTTACTGCTTAGAGCCCCATCTCTTCCCTGGGAGGCATTCCCAGGATCACAGGATCTGGATCCCTGGGTCTCTGTGGGGCTGTGCTGCTCCAGTCCCTCACACTGACATCCAGGCTCATCTACCTCAGGCAGCAGCAGCAGAAGAGATGAGTCAGACCATGAGGTAACAGGAAGAGGAAGGAGCAGAGGTAAAACCCAAACAAATCTGTTATTAATAGCACAGGAGAAAATATTGCACAGTCCTTCCACACACACACACAGTGTCCAGCTGATTCTGTGACAGCAACTGTAGCAATGTGCCATGAATTCCAGGTTGCATTCTGCTTTATTTATTCTCTAGGATCTCATTGTAACTTTTCTACAAAAAGGTGAACTTTTGTGTAACTTCATCAATATTTTGTCCAAACAACGAAGAAGAGAAAATATTTTTCACCAAGTGTAGGTTTAAAAACAGCCACGTGGAGAAAGGTGTCACATCTAAACAGAGATACGGAGTAAAACGAAGAGCTGCAGTGAGGGTACCTGTCACACTTCAGGACAGACAGAAAACTGCCTAATTTCAGTCATGTGGGAATTAAACCTGACCTAAACTCATGGGGACACTGGTGTTAAGAGACTCCAGCTCTCACCAGATGTGACACCACATCTAAGCAGACAGATGATCCCCACAACCTCACTCTGCATTACTGGGTCAGTGCTGATTCAGAAAGAAGCACTGTGACAGAGCAAAGTGGCTGCAATTATACACAAAACCATGATATTCTGATTTTATGCATATAGGCATTATCCTGTATTTTGTATTTTGCATAAGCACATGCATATGTAAACCTGCATGTGGAAGACAGAACATGGCTTGGAATTTACACTCTCATAGATGGCAATTACTGCACAAAGCCACCTCCAAAAATAGCCAATTAAATGAAGAGAGGGAAGGCAAAAAAAAAAAGAAAAAGGCCAAGCTGAAGTTACCAAACTCAAATTCCTCTCCACCTACATTCTCCCTGAAGATGTTCTATGTAGTTACAGGAGTCTACATGTCAAGAGAAACTCCATCCTATATGACTGTTAGATAACTCCTTTTTGAGCTACATGGAAAGATGATGGATTTCACACAGCTGAGAAAATGAAAACTAGGCTCTACAATTTTGCAGAGAACTATTTTATAAAGCCACAGAAATTCTAATCCTACCGTTAAAACACTGGATCCATTTTCGGCGTTCATCTCGTTGCCCTCCGACATCAAACATACTGAGAAAAAAACATAAATCCAGTCAGTCAGAATCATTCTGTGTTGAGTTTTTTTGTTTGTGTCTGCATGCAAACAGAAAAGGTAAGAAATTTTAGGACTTCTGTGTCATAGAAGCTGAAAGGAATCTTGGATTACAAGAACCTGAACAGGTAAACAGTCCATGAACATATGCATGCAGAGAAAATAGATTTAAAACATTTTGTTCTTTGTGATTTAAAATAAAGCAGAAATTGCACACCAATTTTCATTTCATCTTCAAGCCAGACTACTAAATTAAAATTCATAAAATACTTGCTTTCTATTAAACACCGACACTTGAGAAATACAGTAGTCTCAATAACTGTAGGGTAGGCTCTCCTCCCAGCTAACCCTTGTATTTGTCTGTGTTGTATTAAAAAAATGTAAAAACATAAAAAAGAAAAAGAAAAAAATTATACTTACTGAAAATTTACTTTATCCACCTGAAACTTGGTTTCAAAAATTCCTGATGTCAAAACTCTGCATCTGAGAAGATCCTAAAGCATAAAGGAAAATTCACTGATTCAACACAGATATTTGGTGAGTTTTCATATATTCAGCAATGGAAATAAACCCCTTTTATTCCATGTTGTACTGTGACACCAGGGAACAGCACTGGAGCGTTCAGTGTCACAGCACAATGGAAATCTCATGAGTGATGTAACTTTGTAAGTCATTTATGTGTATAAACAATGCAAAGGACAAGCCCATTTTTACTGCAATATTAAGTATGTACAGTGCATGGCAATACCTGAAATGGCAATTAGAAATGAATGAATTATCCCCAAAGATGAAGGGAGCAGCTCAGTTGTGTCATTTCCTAACAAAGCTCCACATACCTGGTCAGATGGGGTGTACTCGTTCTGTTTGACTATGTCAATCTTGTCTAGAAAACTGGGCAGAGGAAAGAAAAAAGAGAAACTTGTCAGTCTCAAATCAGACCAACTTTCTAATGCTTTAGTAACTGACAGTTCCCAGGTAAATTTTGGTGTATTTTAATGCTCTCAGGCTCACAAAATGATGAAAAATCACACACTGAAATGGCTCAGTTTGGGTTCTTGCCCTCAGGACGAGAGTTCCCAGCAGCAGCCGGCAGAGGGCCCAGCCCAGTTTAATTAATCCATCTGGGAATCTCATCCCAGCCCCTCCCGCCGGCTCTCTCCGCCACAAACACACCACGAGTTTAATTTAGGTCATTTATTCATATGAATCCTACGATATAACCTGCTACTATTAACGGTAAAGCAATGACTCAAGCAAACGGCCCACATGTACTTTTCCTGAAAGTAAAATGAGTATTTTTAAACAACTTATCAACTCTATAGTTCTTTATATAAATGAAAGCCCTTAACCAATTTCAGTCCAAGTTCAGTTAAGTGAGAGGGGACACTGATTTTTCAGTGTTTCAATTTACTTTCTGGAGCAGCAGCAGTAGTTGGCTAAATGGGTAATAAGAGATATATTTCATTCACATTCATTAGGCATTACCTACAGATGATACTCTGGAGTATTTAAAATTTTTTTTACCAATTAACTGTATAACTATCTTTCACTTCAACTCAAAGAGCAAAAATCTCAAGGAATTAGTTAATTCCATTTTATCGTGGTGGCAAAGCAGCAGCTCAGGATGCAGATTTTATGGTGTTTGCCCTCAGTCCCACTGCCCCAGGCCCTCGACCAGGTGCCCCCTTCCACTTGAGCAGTGCCTTTACCCCTAACATTAATGATTAATTAGCCCTTAAACCAATAGGCTTCGAGCTGCCTTTGAAATTCCTCTGCACGAATTGTTTTCTCTCTGAAGCAGAAATCACAAAGAAAAGGTGAGTTTTCCCTGCCTCCTTTAACATGCATTAACAACAGCCACAGCTTAAAGGGGGGAAAAGGGAGCCCTGTCCCAGATTCACGAATAAAAAACCCAGCCCCAAGTAAAACCACCACAGGACTCAGCCCCAGTTTCAGCCCCAGCTGACTTCCTGAAACACCTAATGAGGAGCAGGGAAACAGGGAAAAATAAATCCTGGATTTTGACAACGGCTTCAGTGCAATGCCCTTTTCACCAGGAACTAGATGATCTTGTTTCAGAGACACATGAAAATTAATTTTTGTTTAGACTGAATTACAGAATTTTAAACACACTAAAATGTATCTTAACTTAAACACACTACAGAAACATGTGAGACAAAGTACAAAGATCAATTTCCATCATGGAACGTGACATGACCACAGACACACCAGGATAAAGTGGTGACAAACTGTGCTCTGCAATTTGCAAGCTGGATTTTTTTCCTCATATCTTCCAGGCTGTTAAGTCATTTTTTCTTCTTTTTTTTTTTTTTAAGTCCAAAGGGAAGACATAAAACTCTCTGTTCAGTACACAGAGGATGTTAAATATGTACAACAGCCGTGAGTTCCAAGTAGCACGAGTGTTTCCACCCCATCCTCTCCCCTCAGAGCAGAGTTTCAGAATCACGTGGCAATTTCACAAGTTGGAGGATGCTTGAAAAATGTTCCGAACAGAACATGTTCATCAAGATACAAAGGTGATTACTGCAATCACCCAGCCTTTCTGTATGAATTTATCCAAGCAGAACATTTTATGCTGGGTTCCACAAGAGGTGGGTTTTTGGTTTTGTTTTGGGTTTGGGGCTTTTTTGTTTTATTTTTAAACCCTCTGCTAATCAGCTTAATGGATTTTGGAAACTGAAAATTAGAAAATAACAACAAGATATTGCTATAACCTGGAACTGAAAGTACAAACCTCTTACTGTTGTTTATGCAGACTATTTTTAGGCCTATGATTTCCTTGAAAAACATCAGCCACATAGGAGCAGCAGTACTGTACTTGAGATGAATTCCAACAGCAATGCTCATGCCAGGTAAAACAAGTTCAAATGGAATAAACATTTCTTCCTCCCCCCAAAACAAGCCCCAACATTCAGCAACATCTGATACTCCTAACAATGCTCGTTGGAGAAGGAAGTCTTTCAGTGCGTGACAGTCACCAGAAAACCCCTCCTGCTTCCAGGGGCATTTTAGGGAAAACACAGCACAGTGATACGTTAGATGAAGATTTCCCACTGTGCCTTTCGTGAAAGTCTGCTGCAGCAGCTTTAGCAAGGGCTGAAGGCATTAAAAACCAGTTTGATTTTTTTGCTCAAATGTAAAGAAAGGGGATTGCTCTTTCGGTTGGTCAATGCAAAAATAAATTTAAGGAGAAAAGGGGAGCAGAAATTTGATCCGCTCTGATATACCTAAAATAAGGAGCAACAGCGGGAGCATGAGAGTTCAGAAAAGATCAATACACTGTATTCAGAGACTTCTCAGCCAATGCTAGTCAAGACCAAACAATTTATCCAGTAAATTAAACTAATAATCCAGTCAGATGAGAACAAAGCCCAATTCAAAATAAACACAAATTCACCATCATTAATTTCTATTTTTAATTCTTGCTATGCTCTACCCAAAACACAAGTGAGGCCACTTGAGTACTACTTTGTGTGACGAATTCACTGCTGTGAGAGATTGTTCTAAGCCTACTGGAGACGTGCCCACCATCTACTGTGTCAGCAGTGAACTTACAGGGAGAAGTAGAAGTGACCTTGGTGAAATAATTCACATAAAACTGTCAAACCACAAAACCAAATTTTATACTGCGAGCAAGCCTTGAACCAAGTTACAAAGTCAGTTTTTTTCTTCTGTAAAATCTTCCCAGAGATTATATGGAAAAGCTATTTTCCAGAAAGCAAATAATTCATTCAGCATTGCTGCCAATTCTCACTTTGGGCCACATTCTGGACATGACTGAGTAACAGGATCAGCTCCTGCTCTGCAAAATTCTGTCACGTATTAAGAGGCTCTTTTGCCCGTGTTATAAAACATTGATGCTGCTCTGACACATGCTAACAAAAAAAACCTCAAAAGACTTCAGGTTATTTGTAGTCAGCAACACTGAGAGGAAGCATCTCTAGGACAGCACCAGTTGTGTCTCTGAGATATTAAAATGAAAGGTATTAGCAAAAAATTACAGCAATCTGAAATAAAAAAAATATGCTGCATTTTTGTGTCCCTTTTTTTTAGCTTAGGGAAGGAAAACCACACTGTTCCAAGCAGTTCTTTGTGACAAAAAAGGTGTCTTTAATTTCAAAGATGCACTCAGAGGCAGATTCACAGAGAGGTACATAGAGGCTTTCCTTAGCTGCAGGAAATTAAGGAAATTAAGCTTAAGTAATTAAGCCATACATGTATCCCCAATTCTTTCCAAATTTTAACCTATTTTGTCAAAACCATGTCCCAATTTTCAGATCAAGATATATGCCAGCACCTGAGTTATTCTGGAGTTCTTTCATCCAGAGAGAGCTGCTTTATCCCTATGTGGGGGGAATTTCCTGAATGAACAGTGCTGCTGCCAGACAAAGAACTGCAGCTTGTTTTCCCTGCTGGAAAGGTGTGTAACACATGAAACCTTCCACCTCAGAACCAGCACAGCTTCACTGTCTGGGGAAGCATGGCAGGGGAACTCAGGCTGCCTTTCCTCGAGCATTTCCTGACAGCCTCCTCAATAAACACTGACTGAGATGTTACTCTGTGATCTGACGAAATGGTTGGCAGACAAGAATTATTTCTTTTTTCTGCTTGATGAAGCAGAGCTTTTGTTTTCAGCCTAGAACAACACTGGAAAGGTGTCTTCAAACTGACAACACACCTATATTTGAAGAGCTTTATTTCCATCAGGTTTTTTTTCTGGTCAAGTCGTAACTTGAATTTGCATATAAAATGTCTCTCTTAAAAGGCACACTGAGATCTCATCTTCAGTGGCAGGAAGATACTTCATTAAATCAAGATTATAACTTATAACCCTCAACAGTAGCACTGAAACTCTGTATTTGTGAAGTTCCTTGCCTCTGAAAGCCTCGAGGTGTTTTACAGACAGCAAATCAGACTTCCAGCTCCTGCCTGCCTTCACTGAGGCTGCATTTCCTGCCTTGACCATTGCACCCCAAAATGCACACCTGGCATAAACCCTATTTTAAAGGCAGGCACACTGAGTAGTTAATTGCCCCAAGTCCCTTGAGTCAGTGGAAATGATTTTTCATTTCCACTGAGTCATGTGTTTCTACCAAGATATTACTAAGAACCCACCAGAGTATTACTAAGAATTATCAAGATTTTACTAAGAATTACACTGGCATTTACCCCGATCACCTCTAAAACAGTCTTTCCAATTCAGGTTTCTTTGTCCAGAATGAAATTAATAATTTTTTACCGATCACCCTGAAGACCAAATTGTGCAAATGCCCCGCAGACTTTTATTTGTCTGCACCCTGTCAGGACTAAAAAAGTACTACTTCAAGTAGTTTTAAGCTGAAATTTAACTCAACATTCCAGTGTTTATTGTGAACAAGAGTGCATTTTTTATTTTTCAGAACAGACCATGTTTTACTTCTGCTTTCCTGCCTTTTTAGTCCTTGCCATAATCCTTTATGTTATTCAGCAAAGCTTTCTCAAAGCTCTGCAGTTAACTATTTGATAAATTCTTTCTTCAGCTATGCTATCCTGAGCCACAGACACAGGATGAGTACAAAGATAAAAAACTCTCTTTTAAAAGAGTATTTGTGTATGAATGAATGGACAATCCCTCAACTCTGTCCTTTTCTGCTGCTCCTGGGAGCAAGCAGGAGTGGGGAGAGGAGGGAATCCTATTCCTTAAACTGGTGATAAAGATTTCAACTAGTTTATTTTGCAAGAGGAGCAGAACAGCAGGCAAAGCTACAGGAAGGATGCAAATAAAACAAGCAAACATTCAATCTGCTGGTTTTTATGGCGTCCTGCAAACATGGACAGCACGTGATACCAAACCTGTCAGGTTTTTCCCCAAACAGAAATTAAAAATCAAAGTTGAGACATCAGTAGATTTTTACTGTTTGTTTTTCACAGATATACTGTTATTTTCTATTGTTTGCAAAGGCAGAGCTGTTACTGCTGAGGCGGTCACCGAAGACGTGCCACAAACGTGACCAGACAGTTAAAAATGCTCAGAAAGGCACAGCTCTTTTTTCTGCCTAAACAAAATTAGGCAAGGAGAGAGAAAATAAATTCCAAAACCTCTGCAAATATTTTAACAACTTCACTATTAGGAAAGAGAAAAAACCTTTATAAGAGACAGGCACACAGGGATAGTACTGTACCAAGTATTATTGGTATAATTAGGAGAGCACTATATTGCATCTAAAACCATCTCATATACAATGTTCCTGTAACAACATTCTCCATGTCAGTCCTCAGACATAAGGATCCCATCGAAAAACCAGATTTATGTTGGAAATGAACCTCGAAATGTAGTATAAGACATGAACAGAAGTAAACCAAAAGCCAACTCTCCAGAAAACTTTCCCAAGAAGCTGCAAACACTTTTTGATCTCCAGTGTCAATCAAAGGGTTATTATAATTTCCTTACCAAAACTGTAAGTCACACAGAAAGGTTTACAAATAGTCTGAAGCTCAGAATTTAATTATAGATGGTATCAGTGCGTACGTATCCCAGAAAAGTGATTTTGAGAGCGGCCCCAGCTGTAATTCCAGAAGAACCTCGAGCATTCCAACCACTTGGAGGCGGAGGGGCACCATGGGTCTAATTTTGAAGCAAATAATGAGAAAGCTGAAAGAACCTCGAAATGTAGTATAAGACATGAACAGAAGTAAACCAAAAGCCAACTCTCCAGAAAACTTTCCCAAGAAGCTGCAAACACTTTTTGATCTCCAGTGTCAATCAAAGGGTTATTATAATTTCCTTACCAAAACTGTAAGTCACACAGAAAGGTTTACAAATAGTCTGAAGCTCAGAATTTAATTATAGATGGTATCAGTGCGTACGTATCCCAGAAAAGTGATTTTGAGAGCGGCCCCAGCTGTAATTCCAGAAGAACCTCGAGCATTCCAACCACTTGGAGGCGGAGGGGCACCATGGGTCTAATTTTGAAGCAAATAATGAGAAAGCTGAAAAGTATGACTCCATATATTTGGAATCATCTTGTGGTAATCAAGGTTACAGTTCCTTATATGGCGTGGAGAACATGAAGCACACACAAAAAATAGAATATTAAAACTATGGGGTACAAAGAACTGCAACAATCACAAAAAACCAGGATGCACCAGCCAAGCCCCCTTTACTTTTGTGTCTCCATGAAGTTCAAGCCTTGCCCTAAAAACGAGGCTGGTTACGCAGCCAGCTTCCCAAACTGCCTAATTAAAGCAGCGTAATCCGCCAGGAGGCATGAATGAATTGCAGACAAACCCAGCAGAAGTCAAAGCAGCCCTTCAAAAACTGCCGGCGCTTGAAAAGGGAAATGGGGAAAAGGTAGGAGAAAAAGAAAAATCTATTTAAAGAGGTTGTAGTTGTCTCTTTCCCCCCCGCCCCGCTCTGCCTGTCTAAAGTTAGTCTGGCTTAGAGGATGCACTAACTTTCCCAATCAGTTTTACATTACAGCACAAGTCCAGAAATAGCTCCCAGCCGCCTTGGCCTCTAGCACGGTTGCCATGACAATGGAACCACAGGGCTATAAATAGCTCATCAGCACCAAATCTTGTGAGACACATCTGGAATGGGGCCAGCCCAGCCCCGGCCTGACAAATAAAAATAGGCACAGGCAGTTTCAAAGGCTGGAAAGGTACAATGTGGCTCGGGCTGCGTGGAGCAGGGCAGGGAAACGGGTTTGATTGCTTGTTAGCACGAGATTTATTTGATAGGAGATTGGGAGAGGTATAAAAGTCACTTTATTGCATACTAAACAGCCAGCCTTTCCCTAAGGTCTATTTTTCTTTCTTTTCCCCACCCGTCTGCAGCACAACCACCCTGCTTTTGAAACTGTAACAATGCAGCCTTTTGCCCAGGAGACCATTAAAATAAGGAAAAACAGAAGGAAAGAAAGGAGATCTTCAAAACTTCCCCCCCCCCAATTATTTCTGTACGTTTTTGGCTCAAGGGCACTGAGTGCTCCTACGGGTCTGACAGGCATCCTGGCTGGGTTCCTGCCTGGCCTGGAGCGCTTTGCTCCAGCTACAATCGGTCTCAGGCCGCTCCGTGCCTCCAGGAGCCTGGAGCAGGACGTGGTTCCCAAATCCTTGTGCTAGGGCTGCCCTCAGCATCATCCCTTTGGACCCCCGGCAGGGGCCAGAACCAGAGTCACAGCATATCCCATCCCACTTCCCAACACCTCTGTGCCACCGAACTGCCTCTGGAGCATGCATTTTCTTCCACTTAATGGGTGAGAAAATGTATTTTTAGCACAAACTCTTGATCAACCCATTCAATTACATCCAAATTATCTGTGTGGGAACAGAATGTTATGTCAAAAATGTTATTCAGTGTATTTGTCAATATTACCCAACAGAAGCCATTTGTATAATCAGGAGATTCAATATTTTCTCCAGCATAGGAAAGCAGCAGCTCAGGAACCAGACTGAAGTTGTGAGACTTTGTTATTTCACAGATACTGGAAGTAATAAGTCAGCGTGATATAACGCAGAGAACACCACTCCCAAAATATAAAATCCTAGTTGCTCTATCAAAAACCAATAGAGACTACAGATGGTGATCAAAAAACTGCAACTATAACAAGCATTAAGCCACAGTAAAATATCTGCAGTCTGCCAAAAGGCATCATGCACGCGCTCCACGCAAACTGCACCATCAGCCCACAGGATTCCTTTAGGTCCCTACATGGATATTTTCATTGCTAAAAATTGTAGAGTTTCTTCCACCCAGGCTTCAAGCTGTATGTAAACTTCCCTCCCCTCCCCCTGCCTTTCACTGCATCCAGTTTGCTCCCTTGCCATCTGAACAATGTATGCCTCAGGAACAGCAGCTTGCACAGAAGGATTTTGGATAATGTACTTTGAAACATGCAATGCAGGATTTATTGGTTTTTATAAAGATAATCCAAGTTAGTCTAAGAGCCTATCACCAGCTGCAAGTTTTTATTTAAATAATATAAAAAAGAACTATATTTTTTTTTTTCTTCCTTAAGAAAGCAACTCGTACATTACTACAAGGTAGCCCTTTCTGGCCCACATAAGGGACAAACTTTCTCATTTTGTCTGGGAGAAAGATGAGAGGGAGAGGGCTGTAGAATAGCAAACACTACACGAGATAACCCAAACCTGGCCAATATTCCAGTCCCTCACTGGAAGGGCTTCCAAGGCATCCCCAGTTCCCCTCTGCCATTAACTCCTTGCCTTGACTGGATGATCCTTCTGGACTATCATTTGTGCTCCTTTACGCTGACGGGGGCACAGCTCACCCCAACCTCTGCATCCTGCACCCATTCCCAGTCCTCTCATGGAACTGCCCAGCACAGCCTCCCCCAGGAGAACCAACACAACCCCAAGCCAAGCACTCGGGGCTGCTCCAGCTGCTTTCACTCTTACTTTCCCAGCGTGTAGGGAGGTGTTTCCACACTCTCACCACTCCCAAACCAGACCGATTCAACCACCTCGCTCTCCCCGTGCCCGAGGCTCCCCCGGCCGGACAAGCCTGGGGATGTTAAATAACTCCAGAGCAGCCCCTCACCCCACCCCAGATGACTTCAGCTGCTCCCAGGCCAAGGCTGGGAACAGCCCTGGAAGGTAACGGTGTGGATGAGATCACCAGGACATGATCTGATCCCAGGGCAAGCCCGGGGCGGGAGCGCGGGGTGAGGGAGTGGGGAGGAACATGGCGCAATCCTTATTAACTTTTCTTTTTTCTCTTTTAACAAGGCTGCAAAAGGAGACAAAAGCCATGGGAAAAGGTGAAGCAATTACATATTCATGCAACAAAACTCCTCACTCCACTCTGCTCGCTGCTCCTCCAACATTTTCTCCTGAATTTTGGAGGGCCGTACACACCAGAAACTTGGGCCTAATTAATGAACCTGTTTCTTGCAAGACACTATCACATCTATTGCTTTAGATATGGAATATTTTATCTTTTCTACACTTCAAAGCAATTTCGCTTGCTTGCCTTCATTTTTACTTATCCCCATTTCTGCCCTTCCTGATGCTGGAAATGGTTTTGACCTCCTGTGACTCTCAAAGATTGTCATCTTGAAGAATCTAGGTCCTCCATCAGGTTTGGTATCTTTTCCAGTTATTTCAGTAAAAGCTCTGCACGCTAAAGACTCCAACTTCTAGTTTTACATAAGGAATTAAAAGCTGAAGTCTAACACTTAATTGTAAGAAAATAACAAATTGTTTCTGTAGACTTTACTATCTAAAACCCAACAAGCTGGACTAGTGACAACTCCAGTGTGGCTGATGGTGAACTTCTCTCCCACCTGCACCCCCTAAATATCCATATTTTTCATAGTTTTTGTCATGCCCTGTTTTCTGGAAGGTGGAAAAGTACCTATTAACAAGGTCAGGGATTTTTCTGTTTTAAGCCTTTTTTAATTGTAAGCTGAAGTCACAGACCTTACATACAGCAGAAGAAACCAAAAACTACATCACTGATTGCATCCCTACTGTGCTGTGTGGGAAACGAACTTGGAGAGAAACGTGAAATTTAATAATATTTCACAATCTAATCTAATTTAAATCCATCAGGTGCAATAAGGATCTTCTTAGGTTTAAGAATATTTGCTGTTAACTTAGACTAAGGAGTCTGTTTAAGTAAAGTCAAATTCAGAACGAACAATTTTAAATGAAATTTGAGTATGAATTTGTTTGAAATTCCCCATATCTGATTTCAAATACGGACATGAAAGCTTCCTTCAATCCCAGATGCCATTTGTAATATGGCATCAACCTAGGCATGTTTTAGGAGTAAGTCCCCTATTGTAGGCTGTTCTGAGAAATTAAAACAGGTGAACCTAATGGGACATCCTTTCATTGACTTTCAATCAAGTATTTTTATGAATCTTGTCCTCATGGTCTGTAGCTCCCTCCAGTGCCATTAAATCAGTAGAATTGGTTTCAGCTGATAAAGGATGTATCTATAATTTTAAAACTGCATTATTAAGACCAAATTAACGAAGCATTAATATGCAAGAATTATGTTAACAATTTAGAATACTAATAAAAGTGCATTCAGATGATGAAAGAATTAACAAGCTTAATACTTCATACTAGTTTCCCTAAATTGAAGAAACAGAGCTATCTGCAAAACCAGGTAAAATAAAGGTTCACACAGTTCCCACATTTTTCAGCTTGTGCGTGGCTTGTAAACCTAACCAGGGAGAACACAGAACCAGGCACAGAACCACCCAATTACTACTGGAAAAACAGGCAACATCAATTGTAACAGGAATTTTAGGGACCGGGGTAGGTGGAGCTGATACGACCTCACGTGACAGAAAAGGAATTCTGAGCCCAAGACTGAGTTTCCGCAGGAATTAAGGAAGCAGTGACAGCTCAGGGAAGGAATCAGGCCCCAGATGAGCCCAAAACAATGGGAAGACAAATCTCTGCTGGGTTCCGAGCAGGGTGCTAAGGGAGGACTTCACCTCCCTGTCTGAGTACACTTGTACGAAGATCTTCAGAAAAATAGTTTGCATAAATTTAAATGCAAGATATAAATCCAGTGCTGGAATTCTGTCTGCTTAGGCACCATCCCAGTTGAGATTTTTGTCCAGTACTTCAGCAAGTTAGGTTCTCTGGCAAAAAGGCAGTAATTTTGACTCTGATGCTGCTCACAGGACACTGAAAAGGTTCATTTCTGTCCCGTGACACCGCGGGCAGGGGCTGGAAGGGCCTCGGTGTCTCCACAGGACCAAGTACCTGTCAATACCTGCTGGGGCTGACAGTCCCACACCTCACAGCAGCTCACATTTCAGCTCTTGCTTTCCTCAGAGGAATGTGGCTTCCCCCCTCCTCCGTGTTTAAACATTCTGCTTTCAACTCAGCAAAAACAACTCCAGGCCTCTGTAAAAGCAGAGGCACAACCTGGCACCTGGAATTGAAAGCATCTGTAAAGAGCACACTTCTCCTTTGGAAGTGAGTTGTAATATAAAGTCATTATTTTTTTTCTTTTTCTTGAAAACATTTGCTTGATCATGAAATTTAATACTAAGCATATTTAAAATAAATAATTTTAAACCAGGCAAATGATACAGAGCTGCAACAGCATTTTATACTGCGAATTTTGAGCAGTGCAGGGACACTCATCTTTGGCTACAGTGAAAAGCAAATGTCTGGTTCTGTGTTCTGCCATACAACAAAACGAAGAAGGCAAGTTTAAGTGCTTGTCTGTCCCTGGCACACATTATGTTCAGGCAGATAAAAGGAGCAAGAAATCAAGCTTGAAGCCAAAATCAAAGGTAAATAATAAAGGTGACCACACTACTCTTGTGGAAAAGCCATTCACAGGAGTCACCATGGTTCTGGAATAGTGCAGCCCTCTTTTATTCTCAGTGAAAAACCTGTCACTCATCCAGGTTCATGGCTCTGATCTTTGCCTAGTGTTTTGCCACTCTTAAAAGGAAAATCTAATACAGACCTTCCATCTTTGCTTACTCACGTGCCTGCGACATCATCAATACACAGCCACTGACTGTGGAGTGTTTCCACAAACTGCATTTGGGTATTTAGTGCTTTTAAGCCTGCAATTAAAATGGACACCTCACAGAATAATGGGGCTTTACAAAGACCTACAAACAGCCCTAATTTAACAAGGGACATGATGAGCCATTTTAGAATCTTTTAAATAAAATATTTTGGCCCTTCCCCCTCTCTTCCCCATTGACCTAACTTGACTCAACTCACTCTGAAGCAGTACTTACATCATTACAAAAATAACAACTTTAAATCTCACCTCTCAAAACACACAGCTGGCTATAAAAGACCTTAAAATAGTACTAAAAGCTCTGGTCATTCAAATGCCTGTAAAACACAGTAGGATAGACTTTGTATTTAAAAAACATATTCTAACATTTATAAAATGTGTTTTTTTCATGTGGACTTTTCTAAGCTGCATGCTTTTAACACTGGAGTCACAGGGAATTTAGAATGAAGTGTGCACAGGAAAAGTAAAATCCCTGACAAGGCACAACCTCCGCCTGTTTCCTCTCTCAGCCAAGAGTCACGTCGCTGGTTTCAGCTCAGGGAGGTTTTCCATGGCAGCCCCTGACTCACAGAGGAGCAGCGAGGTGCTGCAAAACGTGGAATCCAGACAGGACTGGAGTGAGGAGGGGTGTAGGTGAGGGATGGGGAAATTTTGGAACAACTCTTAAAATCCCTTATTCTCTAATTAGCTTACTTTGTAATGTTAAAATGAGGAAGTCGTTCAGCTGCTTCAGGTGGAATTGGTTCTTTTGAACTAGCTTTATTGACTCTATTTATTACCTATATGAAAGTGTTGTAATTACCAAAACAATTACTAGATGTATTATTCACAGAACATAATTATTTCAGCATTACAGCTCCAAAAGCCCTCAGCAGCAGAAGGCATAGTTCTATCCTGAGGTGGAACCTTACACTCAGAAGAATATTAAGATCCAGAAGGTGCCAGAGGTGACACAGACACACCACCCTTCAGCACCCTCGCTGGCCTCCTTGTTGGCAGACTTTAGAGAGGCCAAGGACTGGGACAGCCTGGGCAGGGAATCTTCTCCCACAGCCCCATCCTTCTCTAACACAGCTCTCTGTGCTCCCAGGCTGTGCCAGAGCCCTGACCACAAACCACCCTTTGGCCGAGGCTGGAGAGAACCTCTGCACTGAGCTACCCTGCACAAAACTGCTCAATTTAAATTCCTGCCACGTTCTCTGGAAACCTTAACTCCAGTCCCACCTTTCCTCTGGGGATGGGGGCAAGGAGAACAAAGAAAGATTCTACCCATTGTGGTTGTGAAGAAAGTACAAAACAGTGCAGCGAGTTCTACCTGTGCAGGGAGCATGAAATAAACACTGGGAGGTGGGAAAGAACTTCATCTCAGTGGGCATTAATTCTGAAACTCCAGTGATACTGGTGTATGATTTTTTGGTTTATTACACTGAAAAGAAAGTATCACAGAGCTATGAATAACAACTCATTCTTGCACCACCAGTGGGTGGAGTCCCCACCCCCATGCACTCAATCACAGATAAGCAGCAGGGAATCCAAGGGAAGGCAAAGCCAAACTGAAGAGCCCAAAGTGTGCACTGAAGTTCCAAAAAAATCTCCAAGATCCACTGGATTACTAAAAGTCATGATTCCAGTACAAGACAGGCACATCTTCACCATCTCTTCGTCTGCAGAGGGCAGTGTCTCATGTTTGCATCTCAAATGGATGAAACCCTAAACCTAAATTATTCATTAACAGATTACAAATTTCCTCTTCTACATGAAAGAAACACTTAACAGTCTCAGGAGAAGAACTGAACTAAAAAAGACACTAAAAATCATGGGTATAATTGCTTCAGTGGGAAAGATGAGAAGGGGTCTAAAATGGTATTCCTCTTCCCCAAACATTGTGCTTATTCCCACATCAACATCTGTTAAGCCCTAGCTGGGGCTTTTGGCTGCCCAATATCCAAGGCTGTTATTTTGCAAAAAAACATAAACCCAGCAAGCCTCTTATGATGTCTAAAGAAGCACTAAATGATGTACAGCACCCTTCAGATTGCAATCCTGGTTCAAATATGTGCCTAAAACTTAGTGGCCATCAGTCACAGCCCACAGATCTGGAAATAAATGTAAAATTCAAAGCTGTGCTGGGAAGGGGAGGCATGAGGCAGCTCCGGAGAAACAATCCTGGGCTGGCTCACCTATTGCTCTGATACCTGCAACTGGCAACTATGCAATTCCAGAGTGCTGGAGACAATTCCAGGATTTCCATTTGTTCTGCATTACTATAATTAGAGCTTCCGGATCATGGTTTACACTAAGGACAGCAGCAAAGGCTTCAAGGTGGAAGAGACTCAGATCAGATGGGTCAGGAGAAAGTCTGGAGAGAACACTCAAAGGTTCTGGTGAAAGGGAGGCGTGTTCCTACATTACCTGCCCTGTATCAGGTGCTTATTTATACATACACAGTCTATAAACACCATAACTATATGTGAAACACAGCTTTTATCACACAACAGCATTTTAACTCCACTTCCTGTCCTCAGCAGCAAATTATTAATTTACCACAAAAAAGGGGTGTCTGAGCACAGCAACTGGTACATTACACAGAAGTTAATAATATGCAACTGCTAAATATAGCCACTCCTGCTTTTCTTCTACATTTTGCTGCCTAAGAGATTTTTGCAGCATCTTGCACACACTGGCTGCCCTGCACGGATGGTGATGCTCAAAACTAGTGACAGGTGCAGAGCTTTCAAAACAGCGTTTTTCCCTCACGCCATCCCACCCACGTTTAGCTCCAGCCTGTAAAACTGCAGTTATCTGCTTTGTAGGAACGCACACGCACAGGAAGTCCAAGGAACAGACTGCCAACAAGCAGATGAGAAAATTAAAAAAGATCTGAGATGCTAATAAACCGTGCCAGAATTACACACTGCATCTAAATACAGGTTTTGAGGGAACATCACTGGAGTACTTCTGCAGATAAGCATATCCTTCATTTTAATTAAGGAAGAAAATTTCCCTCCTTTGAATGAGCTCACTTCCATTGGAGAGACCTGTTTTACTAACACATCTTATGATTTTCGGTTTCTTTGCTTAAAGACAACAGAGTGGGGAAGAAAAAAAAACCTTAAAGCCTATACAATTTACATTTGGGTCACTGACTTTCTTGGTTTTGGCTCCAAATATCAAGCCTTCAAAAAAACCCCACAAGCCCCACACTGCTCTGTAGCAGAACTTCCTCCTGTTACCTACATTCATTTTTATCAGCACGAACTGCAAATATTCAGAGGAGTTACAGTCAAAAGGTATCCCAAGGGAAAAAAAAATCATTGACTAACATCACAGTCAGAAAATGCAACTTTTAAAAAACCTGTCTGGACACAACCCTGAGTAAGATGCTTGAGGGGACCCTGCTTGAGCAGAGTGGTGGGACTAGATGGCCTCAGTGGTCCCTTCCAACCAGACTCCATCTGTGTGACCCTGGGATTACTGGTTTCTAAGAAAGCATGCAGGGAAACTGCCATACATTTACATAGACAGATCCAACTCTGCAGAGGAAAATCTGTTTCAGCTTTCTGCATGCCCAGCATTAATCCATTATGATGCCTTTTGGTGTGGATGTCAGGAATAAATGTGAAACAGTTCAGAACTTAAAAAAAAAATTGCTTAAACATGGATATTACCTGATTCACCCTGTAAACCATGCATGTAAAAAAAGCAGCATGTGCTTGTACAGATTCTGGTAATTACAGAGGTTTGTTTCAAAAAAACACCGTGTTTCACACAATACAAACATGGTAATTGTCACATTATCTCACAATCTACATTGTGATTTCCATTATGCACAACAAAGGGACTGCTCATGAGAACTGAACTGAGAGAGTAAATCACACCCCTCATAATAATAGTAACAAACCTGTGTTCATTAGTGTTTGTTTGTTTTTAGAAGGTATTTGTTCAACTATTACAAACATCTCCTGCAGACTGGTGAAAAAGAAAAATGCACTGGGTGCGGCATCAATCTTTCATTTGTAAGACTTGTCTTGAGGGAAATCAGTTTCATGTTCTTCACAGGCATGTGACTTTATCAGAAAACCACAGCGCACAATTTTGGCATAATTAGCAGGACCTTCTTAAATACAGCCCAGAAGAAAGCTCTGAGGGAAACAAACACGTTTCACATCATTAGAGAAAGTTAGAGCTGAAATGGAGGTAGCAGCCTCTGCACACAACAGCAGAAATCCCACCTATTTTTAGTTCACAATTCCAATAAGAAAACAGCTGGGAGCCTAATGGAATTATCTTGGTGACAAATTTAATGGACTGAACACTAAAGTTACTATTTTTAAGTAAAGTTCCTAATTATCCTTCAAAACAAGAAGCAATTAAGCAGCAGTGGAGCTCCAGCTTCCCAAGCGTCTGCAAGGCTCAGCTCCAATCAGATTGAAACTGGGAAATGGCTCAACACCTTTCTGATCCTAAAAGTTGGTTGAGGGCCAGGCTTGGGGTTTGGTTGGGTTTTTTTTAGTCTAATGAAAGCAGTTCTGCTTTGACCTGTCCAGTCCTGCCTCATGCTGCTTTCCCTGCCCGAGCTCCACGCAGCTGCACAATTCACACCGCGCCCGGGAGGGAAGGGAAATGGAGCATGGAGGGTCTGGAGAGAGCTGGTGAGAACCCTAAATGATAACACACTGCTTGGATCACAGAGCAGTTCAGCTCTGTGGGAGAGAGGTGGATAGGGAAGTGCTCCAGGAGCAATGGAGAAGGGCCAAGGATTCCACCTAGCAAAGAGTTCTGAGAGAGCACAGAGGAATTCTGGTATTTTCAAATTTACTGGAACAGCCACATTAATCACAGTCAAGTCAGTTATAATCTGACATGCTCTTCCCCAAAAAGGTTTTTCAAACTGGCCAGTTTAATTACTGTTTCCCTTGGTAACACACTGTGGCACTAATGAGTCTGTGGTAACCGCACTTAAGACTATTCCACACTTCATACATATCACACACCTTTTTGAAACAAACTTTGAACAACAGGGGTAGAGAACTAGAGTTAGCACTGAAAATACACAGATAGTGTACTAATATCTGCATTTTAATGAGACATGGTAAGATCCTAGAGTCTCGAATGCCCATTTGGGGAATATACAATGGTAAAACAGGAGATCTCTAAACCCATCCTTTCACCCCTTCCACCAAACCACTTCACTGTGAGTTTCAAGATCAAGAATCTTGATGACAAGATCTTGATCAAGATTCTTGATGACATTACAGTACTTCTTGGCATTAGAACCATTAACAATTGATCATCCTTCATTCATATGACTTCATTTAAAACCTTGCACTATCCAAAATCACCCAAGGGTTTTTGCAGATGTGAGCTTTTATAATCCTCTTGAAGAAGAGCTGTATCAAAACACCAGTTTACAAATGGGGAAATTATGCTTCACCCAAGCCTGGCCTCAGCTAACAAAATGTGTGTATCCTAAAGCAGTTCAGCTCCATGGGACAGAGGTGAACAGGGAGTCCTCCAGAATAAACAAGGAGAAGCCATTCCAACTCAGGGAAGAAAACGAGACTGCACACCTGAACTGCAAACTCTGTTCTTCATGGCACACATATTGATAGGCAGAGCTAATGAAAAATAAAAAAAAAACAATCGGGAGGCTCATTCTTGAGATCCAGTTTGATGAAAGAATATCCAGAGAAAAGCCACACTTTATGAAACTAAGAAAATTGTCTCGTCAGATACAAACCTCGACAGCCCCTTCACGCAGCTCCTGATTTTGTAACATTATAACTGAGTAATTAAAGTCCCTCTCAGATGCCTTAACAGCAGAAGTGGTGGACAGCATGGACCTCAGAACTCTGCAAGCATTACCAACACTGGCAATAAATGAACAAACAAAAAAGGCAATTTTACACATTGTGGGGATTTTGTACGTATACTGCTATTTTCGTTCATTTTAAGAAATTACTTAGGCTTCAGAAGGAGGTTTTTTTTTTTTGTAAAAACACCAATCTCTCAGCCAAGATCCCACAGCAGACCTGGGCACCTGACCTGGGCTGGATGCGGCTCCTGCCAGCACCACGATCCTTTAGCAGCCCAGGAGCCAAGACTCCTTCCCTCCACCAGCTGCAGGAGGCTTCCTAAAAATAGTCCTTTGCCAGCTTTTACTGGGGCTGCAGCCTACATGAGCCCTTTGGGAAGGGGAACCTTGCAGAGTACCCAAGGCACTCACAGAAAATTTACTGGGCAGCCAACAAGTTTCAAGTGTATATTATCATCCAGACACTCAAACCCCTCACTTCCTTAATGAACACATTACAATTTAGCTTTATTGGTGCATATCCTTCTCAGAGACTTAATTAGTGTACCACAATACAAATACAGTTAACAGAGACTTATATTTAACTACAACAACTTATTTTAACACGTTTCAGCTACAAAATCAATGTGTAATATACTACAGAGTAATCAGTTCAAAATCACAAAGCCTATCAATGACATCCTGCTACAAAATTACTCTTAATCACACGTAAAATTAGCCAGCAATTTCTTTCAGTTTATTTAGAACTTAGTCACATACTATAAAAAGTATTTAAAGTTACTTAAGCTCAGCTTCAGTTTGAGAACTTCTTCACCTAATATGAGCTTAATCTATTTTTTCATTTTCAGCCTGCCCCTCCTGAAGTCAGGATTTTATGACCATGTTCTCTGCATGCAAGCACATGGTCTCAATAAACTTTTGAGCCTGCTGGTAAATTTATACCAAATGTCCTCCAGACATTTGTCAAGGGTCTCTAAAAAACAGTGACTTCAGCAATACCTGTGATTGCAGGCAAGCACCCAGACAAAAGAAATTTAAATTGAAGTCCCCAGTGAAGGAAAGGCTTTGGCGTATCACTGAGCAGCGAAGTTCACAGAAGAGGAAAATGAAGGGGAGAACGTGCAAGTCAGCAGCATCCAGTGCTCCCTCTCCCCAGAACTGGCAGTGATGCATCTGCAGTGTTTCAGCCCAGGGAATAATTGGGAATCGAAGCTGGCGCTTTCACACTGTACCAGCACATGTACTGGCCTCATTTCATCCCTGTATCAGGAATTTTCTGTTGCATTCTATCTTTGGGAACACTGTTGCTTTTACTTCCTTTCTTAAAGCAAGTCTTTAATGAGGTTTTACAGTATCTATTTAGGTTTGAAGTTTGATGAAACTATTCTCCTAATTGTCATCCTGTAATCTTGAGATGTCCCTTTGCTGCAGCAATGCAGCTGAGCCATGAGCTCTCATAAAACCCAACCACCTCCCGTGCTCCAAAAGCTGCTGTGCCTGCTCACAGGGAACACCAGAAACAGCAGTCCCCAAGGTCAGGCAAAAAGCTCCAGCAGCCACTCACCCACCCAGGCGAGTGAACTGCAAAATCCTAAAAATACTGGTCACACCTGCTCCAGGATTGTGGCTATCGGAGCACCAGCGATGCACATCATTCCTGCAGCCCTTTCCTGCTGCAGCAGCATTTTCTGTTCCTTCCACAGCAGCAGCAGCCAGACCTGGGGGGTCCCCTGCCAGACCCCCCCAGCCAGTCCAGCACTGCATTCCACATCAGCTTCCCAACCCTCCTACCACGGAATCCACCCAGGAGCAATAATCCAGCCTTTCACGGGCTGTGCAAAAATGATGCAACCAATGCCACGCTCTTCCTCGTTTCCTCAAGTGTTTATTTATAGCTTGCCCTGTATTTTGTGCCTGCAGATCTTCCTCTTGCAGGAGGGATTCCTACGGAAGGCTGCTTCAGCCTGTGTGGAAGGTCTTTTATTCTGCTTGTTTCTGTCTCACACTGAATTGTTTGTTCGAATCACAGCTCAAAACTACCCTCATTTGGGTCTTTCTCTGTTTGCACAAAGGGACCTTGCAACAGCTTGGGAGGGTGAGTGAAAATTCATTCTCAGGGACTAATATGAGTTTTAAGAGTTGCTTGGATTGATTCTCACCACTTGACAGCTACAGTGTTTCACCAGTACAGCAATCCAGGACTGCTATACCATTAAGTCCAACACTCACAATTCAAGATGGCATTTGCTCTGTTTTAGAATACGTTTATGGGAATTTTAAGGTAAATCTGAGCATATTTTTAATATTAATGGGTAAAACTTAAAGAAAATACAGAAAGCTAGTACACCCAAGGTGCATGACAAACTTACAGAGTTTAAAGTCACAGTTCCTCCTCTTACTTAACTTCTCACCCTAATTCATTCTGACCAATTCATTTATGGCATTCATTCATTCCCAATTCGGACTGACCACCACCTGTCTTCACAAAAACCAGAGGATTGAAGGATTACAGTGTACACAATCATCTACTATTTTACTCACTCCAATTTTCTCAAAACATGTGTTTTGAGCAACACGATTACAGAAGTTTCACCTGCAGCAAGCTGCTATTTCTAGGATGAATTTTTTGCACTTTCCTTACCCTAAAAAGGGTATATTTTCTGCCTGGCAAAAATTAGGTTAAAAATACAGAAAACCAAGGAATAGCATTGCAAGATCCACATACAGCAAAGGCAAACCCAAGAACCTTGAGCTTTCAGCATTTCTGTAGCTTTGCCAGTTGTCTGACTCTGCGTGTGTCAAACCCCTTCACACACTGGGCCTGTGCTCAGTAAATGCACCAAGGGTGTGTTCATCAGCTCTGCACGAGCTGCCCAACACGGTGTTCCCTACACTGCTGAGATCCCCTCACACCAGGAACGTGTGGCATCACTGGAAGGATGAAAGGCTGCTCAGCAGAACACCACGGAATCCACACAATCAGAGATACTTGTGAAACCTGTTGTTAATGAATTCACTCACAGGAGGAGAGTTTTAACATCATCTACTTCAAGAGAGTTTCTATTAGCGTGGATCCAGGCTCTTGGATTTTTCTTAATCTTTACAATCATGAAAGAAAAACACATAATTGTGTAGTAATGCTGTGGTTGTAGCTGCATTTAATGATCTCCCAGAACAATGCAACATACTAATTTCTTAAATAAATTATTTTGTCTGTAACAACACTGATGAGTTGCTCAGAATGGATTGCACATTGAATCAGGGCTGTGAATACACACATGGCATCTTATTTACTAATATATTACTTGTTTGAAAAATACTGGTCATTTTAATTACATGGAAAATAATTTATGAAGGCTCAAAACTTCACGAACAATCAGTCAATCAACAAAAGTCAACCCTACACATCTCCTTGATTAGAAGCTGGTCATCTACCTTTCAGGGTGGCAACTCTGTACCTGTTTTTGCAGCACTAACTCCCGGTCAGTTTAGCTTTAGGCACAATGTGCAGAGCCAGAGTTGTTCACTAATTCTCATTCTATTACGAACTCGTACCTACCAACAGAGCAAGAGACCAATACAATATTCACAGCATCTCCTCCAAAAGCCTCAGTGAACAAAATATGTTTTTTCATACATTACTATCATATTCACTCACACTGTAACTTAATGCCACAACAAAAACTTTTGAGGATGGAAAGAAAGTACAGTGGGAAGGAATGAGGAACCTGTTGCCATTAAAATGCAGAAATTAGTGAGAGTTTAATTAACCAAAGGTTTTGGCTTATATTCCATCTCCTGCTGTATTGCATTGCAACACTTTCCCTTCACCCACAAAAAAAATTCCACTGCATTTGCATTTGTAGGTCTGCAGAGAACAGAACCACAAAAAACAAAGCAGAAGCCTGAACAGGTATCAGAAGTATGTTGACTAAGAAGTCCAGACACTACTGAGCCAACCAGACTTGAAAGCAATTACAAAAATATGCATCTGACATATGCTTTAAAAAAAGCTCAAGATTACTTTATTTTTTCTTTTGGAAATAGAAATCCCTGTGATTATGCATATTTTGTCATTTATCTGTATGTTTAAAATCACTTGGTGATGCAAGCATAATATTCTTTATCAAACAACACAATTTGCCATTTTTACCACTAGTAACAAGGAATCTGTTCTTCTCTTTACTGAATTATTTTTAACTCTGTTAATTAACATTATGGGTATAGGCCACCCATCAAGAAATATGGCTAAAGAACTGTCTGTAGAATTCTGGACTGTAGCCAAATACTTTTAGTACAGAATTATCTTCTGAAGATGCATCACTCTTAAGTTTATACAGCACTAGTTACTTATACATCTACATTCTTTGGTAATAACAACTTTGGTTTCAAAGCAGACTACTAAAATAAAATATTAGTGGAGATACATCCTGAGCAAACTACACCCTGGACTCCACTCAGTACTCTCCTCCAGATAACTGAAATGTCAGTAAGTTTGTTATCTTACCCTGCCTTCATGACACTCTCCTGATGTTCTTCTGACATTCAAAATGAAACTTCTCGCTTAGAGGAGCACAGCAACCTACTGACCAAATCATGTGGGTGCCTGCTTATGATCTCAGAAAAAATTACTATTTTGAGGACAAATTTTATTTAAATAAAATGCTAACACACTCATGCCAAACTTTGAAAAATACTCTTGATCCAGTGCAAGCCTAACCTGAGCAAATGTTCTGCATGTGAATTTTGTCTAAAACAAAGAAAGAGCTGTTTTGAGAGCAAATCCATTCACACGTGAAAGCAAATACGAAACATCCATTTCTACTGAATCAGGCATCCATGAACACTCGAGTTTATCCTTAACCCTTGCAGGCATTAGCAAGTGATGCATTCAAACTAAAAGGCAAAGTCTGAGTATTTGGACACAGGACTGTGTCAAGAAACTGGGGAGGAAGTTCCAACCCAGCTTTTTCATGCTCTTCAAGCAGGTCAGCCCTGCCTCCAGCTGAAGGCAAATCCCCAGTATTTACAGCCGGGCAGGGAAAGGAAGTTGCCTCTGCAGCCAAAGGCCAGAAAGGAAGTGGCACATTCACAGATGTGTGGAACAAAGGAGAAATAAAAGCAGCAGATGAATGAAGGCAATGAGTCCAGGGGGCTGGAAGTGGCTGAGGGAGTGAAAGTGGAGGCAGAAATCAGATTCCTGGAGCAAACAGTTAAACCCCTTGATAATAATTTAGTGGGCATCACAAAGACCTCAAAAGGCTGTAGCATGACTTCTTATTATTCACATTTTGGACCCATAAAGGTCTTCCTGCCATTGTGGCCCATCAACTTTGTATCTTCCTTATTGGAGCACCTAATTTATAACACTCAACCAACCTATTCCAGGACACCTTTTGGTTTATCTTGCTTCATACTGGGATGTAATTTATTTTGAAGACAGAGGAGTTTATCTAGGGTTGAGTGTAGCTTGAAATTATGAATTTATGATTAGCTGTGACAAGAGTGGGAACATGTGCTGGACTCATAATCCATTTATTGGCTAAATTTAGGTAATCTGGTTTTCAGTGCACTTGCCAACAGGCACATCCCTGCTACTGAGGGCAAGAGAGGGCACACACATGGAGGAGTTGGGTATAATTCTGCTACTATATATTTGGACTTGTGTTGTTGGCAGTGACTTCACTGAAGTCATGCAAAGACAGGATTTACTGTGCTCCCCATCATACACCTAATACCCCACTGGACTGCAGAAAACATATAGGTTGGGCTGTATTTTTTTAAATTGAAATTTAACCTTGTTTAAAACACAATCTTCTATTCCCTCAGGCTGAAGATGAGCAGGGAAAAGACCCTAATTCAGTTATCTCTAAGCACTCAGGAATAGAGTAACATGGGTTTTGTAATCAAGACCAAGAATTAGGAGTTAGATGATCTGGGTCTACTCCTGGGCTTGCCAAGGAATTCACACAGCAGTAGGCAAGCTCATCAGTTTTAGACCAGACAAAGGGGACAGGAATATTATTCTTCCTCGTGGGAATGTTTAACAGTGTAATTGTTACTGTCCATAAGAAGCTCATGTATGCCAGGAATACAGGCCAGGGAAATTCCTGTCCTGTTGAATGTGAGTAGACAGAGGAGCTGGAGACAAGAGAAACCACTCTGTCAAAATCACACTGAATGGAAAGAAAGCAAAAGGAAAAAAAAAAGAAAAGCAATAAATAATATGGATAAGAAACTAGACTAACAGTAGTACCCCTGATAAATCAGGCACTACTTTAAAAGGTGAGACTTTGAGCAAACACACTTTACTACATGTTCCATGAAGGGAACCTTGTCATGAAGAGAAATCAACATGGAAGAAAATCATTAACTGCTGAGATCAGGGCTCTTAACTGCTCTCTGCAAGTCTGCAAATCCAGAAATAAAACACACCATAAATCTTAATAAAAATATAAAGAGTTCACAACATTAGAAATTAAAAAGCCTGTGTGTCCACACGCGCTGATCCTTCAGCAGCCCCGCACAGCAGTCGGCTAATAGCTGCACTCCCTGCCTTTCTTTGATAAGTATTTTAAAAACAAACAACTTAAAAAATACTCCTCATAAAACCCTTCTGGAGGAGCCTGGCACAGTTTCAAGGTATCAGAGAGACTCTGCTGGTGCTGGAGTTCCAGAAACGTGACTCTGCACCTCCAGAGCCTCCTCCCCGCGCCTTCTCCTGCCCCGAAATGGCAGCGCAGGAGAGGAGCCGGCGGCAGGAAATAGCGTGAGAATGGGCTCCTCGTGCTGCTTCCAGCCCTTCCTGACATCGCAGGGTGTGAAATGGGCTGCAAACACTGTCTCTCACATTATTTCCTTTTCCACCCCAGCCAAAACCAGGAAGTGCCAGCGAGGAGATTCGCAGGGAAAGCGCAGAGTAAAATGAAGCCAGAGTCAAATCAGTGGCCGAGGCTAACTAAAGCAAAAATTCAAGGGTCTGTGGGCACAGCCTAATATTAGCAACTCTAGAAAGAGCACTAGAAGGCTCACATAGTACCCAGGCTTTGCTTTTGATTTGCTCAATAGTTAACCCAAAGGTTCCTGACGTCAAAGCAAGTTTCTTCAGGACATCCACAGGCTTTAGGCGAGACCTGCCAGGACAGCGTGGGCACCGTTCATGTCCTCACACCACAAACAAACATTCCTAGGGGAGAGATCCTGCTTACTCTGACTGCTCTGCTGGGTATTTGTGAGTCTTTAAAACCAGAGCTGCTCAAATGAAACCTGAGGTTGAAGTACTGGCAACAACAGTGCTTCAAAGAGATTGTGTTTGTTTGTATTTGACAAAAGACAGATTTGACAAACAGGTTTTGGCACATCACAGGGGAAATGGCTCCTATATTTTTAATAGTAAGTAATATATTCTAAATAAAATGCGATCCTGTGCCTTCAGGGATGATATATGAAGGATGGTAAATAATTTAACACCGTTTGGGATTTTCTGTATTCTAGACACTTCTGTGTTCTTCTGTTTATTATTAGCCAAGAGCAGGATCACATGGCAGCTTCATAGGAACACTGTGTGTACACCCCTGCAAGAGGCAAGAGCAATGAAATTTGGTCTCCTCATAGATAAAACTCCCTCCTCACTGCTGAAATACAAACTGATGACAACGTCACAGGCCGTGTTGTTCTAAAAGCAGAATTGAAACTGATTTCTTAGTAAGGCCAGTTAAGAAAAGGGAAACAAGCCTTCTTTCCTTTCTCTGCCTCTCAAGACTGTAAAATATGCCTCGGCAGGAAGTACAGTAAAGCTCATGACGAGCAGAGGCAGCTACTCTTTCAAAATGAACAGGGCTCCTCCGAAGTGACATTTTCATTTAGCCAGTGAGCTTGAGGATACAGGGCAGGATACCAGAAGGGCTCTCCAGCAGATGAGGTTACTGGCCAGGCCTCCCAGCTTCACGCCTCCGAAGATCTCAACTGCAGTGAAATGGGAAGCCAGGACGGTACCTGTGGCTTTTGGTGAAGGAGTCTTTTCTGAGCCAACACAACCAGAGACTCGGTGGAGCAGCAAGAAGAGCATGTATTAATGTCACTTCTTATGGGAAGACACTGAAAATTGTAGAGATTCCGAATTTGTACATTTGAAGTTACTGCTCCAGAATAGGTGAAAAATACCATTTCCAGACTCTAAATCCCTGCACTGGAGTTATGGAGATAAAACATTGAGAATTACATTTGTTCCCACTTTCTTGGGAATGAACATGCAGTAAAAAGTGGCTTTTCCCTTACGCTCTGTCCATCCAGGAGAGCTCCTGACCCATCAGCCAACTCCTGTCTTTCCTCAGCACAAACTCTGCAGAAGTTAAAGCTGCCATCTCCCCAACACCTTTCTTTTCCGCATTCTCCAGTCCTGAATCTTGGAAAGCCCTTCTCCTGGACTACAGCTAAGCTGTCTTCATGGACAATCAGCTTTTAACCATGGAAAGCAGAATTGCTAAAAGACAGGCAAAACTAATTTTTAAATGTTCAGCAGAATGTTCTCACAAAGCTTCCTATATAAAACTTTGTCGCAACAGTGAAAAAACCTCAGTTTTTAAAAAACTCAAAACGTTAAATAAGCCCATACCAGGACAAACTTTACACTAAGCAATTCACCCTTCAAAAAATCACAGTTGGAAAAATAAATTTTTTTTACAAACAACTCTAAAAAGTTTTGTGAACAAGAAACATTGTTTAAAATTTTAAGGCAATTCACGGAGCAAAGAATCCATTAATATTTAAGAATTTATGCAACTTTCAAGAGCAAGAAAGAATTTTTGGAAGCCAGATTGATCTTGAAAGAGAAAAGCCACTTTTCCATCTCCCATTTCCAATATGATTTTCTTGTTTTAAATGGGGACTTCTAAAGGGGGTAAGTGTTCAGAACCCAAAACATCTCTCTGAAGGAACTGACAACCCCAATAGAGTTTGCTCAACGTTCTCTTTTCATTTCTATTAGCACTAACAGCAGTGACTTGCACATTCACATTGAAATAGCCCTCCCTTAACAAATCTCAGATACATTTTATATTTTGTTTTTGCCACATTTTTGTTAGCGTGTGCTCACCGGGGTAATTTAAAGGTATCAATCAAGTCAGATTTTACAGAAAGCAATTTTTGTTGGGTTCCTTGAAAATTTAATGTGAGAAAAACAAGTTCAGCATTTCAACGTGACATTAAGCTCCAAGCAAACATTTTGCCATTAAAACCTCCTACTATGCATATTCTGTTATTAAAAACAACACCACTGCATGGTCAAAAATGCCAGAAAGGACAAAACCTACCAAAATTAACAACTAGAAAGCTCCTCCTGCAAGACTATAGTGTCATATACTTTACTATCACATTGAATAAATATTAGATTTATGAAATATTTTTAGAAGGAAACAGCAATTTTTATTTTATTTTCTTTAGAGGGACTCAAATCTTATTTGCCACCAATGTTCAAAGTTTATTTTTGGCTCAATAGCCCATGATGTAGAATTAAGTGTTCCACTAGATGGAGCAGGACGGTAAAGCCATCATGAGGGCCACCTCCCCTGCTGATCCATGGAAAAGTCAATGTCCAGGGATGATAAGAATTTTAGCTTTCTTCTGTGATTTCAGGGCAGAAAAAGGGCAACACAAAAGCCTCTTAGTGCTCAACAATACCTCCTTCTTCACAGCACAGAAGCTGATATTAACAAACACTACCCAGAAACAAACCCAGCTCCTCCTCATTTCTAGCAACTTTACAGTGGAAACACAAAATTTACTGGATGCTTGTCTGAAAATGAAAATCTTAGTACTTTGTTATTTTGTAGCAACTGAAGTTGCAAAAAGCTCCATGCCAAATGATCAAACATTAGTCACCTAATGCAAAAGACATCGTTACACATCAAACAAATTCACTCTGGAAACAATGGCAAAACTTCAAAGAGGCTCCTACAGACCTGGAGCTGTGCAAGGCACAGTAAAATTATCTCTCTTGTCTCTTTTCAAACAGAGCTAATTGTTGATTTACCTTTAAGTCTACCTAAACAAACAAACAAAAGAAGAACCTTACAGATTTTATTTCATCAGATGTTCTTTAAGAGATGCAGTATTAGACAAACTGCAGTTGCCATCATCGTGTGAAACAAGAAACTTTCTTTTTCTTGACCATTAAACCTTATTTCAGCTTCTCCAAAAGAAGTAGAGAGAAACTAACATAGAATAGTTTTAAGCATTAGTATTTCAAATTTAAGTCCTGCAATTCTTGAGTATGCATAACAGAAGTACCAGGAATGGTCACAATTAACTCGAGCACCTTGCCATAAAAAACCCTGAGCCACAGTATATTGGTGGACGTGATAAGTAACTGCAAACATGCAACAGACCCTCAAGACAATACTAATTACCCCAGCAGTATAAATACAGAGGAGAATGACTCTTTCTCAGATATGTGCATGAAGGCACACAAGCAGAACTCTGGTGACTGATCACAGGCTGCTTCCCAGGATTGTTGCTCCCATCTCTTTGTTTCCAGTTAAATAAACTGCATTAGAAACCAAAGTGACAAACAGGTTTATTTCCCACCCACATTCTCTCCAACTTACTGAAACTTGCTGCAGCACCTGAAGCTGGCATCTAGAAAGGATGGGGCCAAGTGGAAGAGGCAGAAATTTGGCCTTGGAGACAATAAAACTGTCCCCTCATTAAGGGCCCAGCCTTTGGAAAGACCTTTTGAAAGCACCTGCAAGGTTTTCAGTGTAGATATTGTCTAACTGAACACCAGCTTGTCCCGCCTCTCTGAACAGCTGATTACCAAGAATTCATTATGCACCACACATTCCTTTTCCAGGGAAAAGGGAAAGCAAGCATCAGGACATCCAACCAGTTCATTCCCCTCAGTCACACAGCCACGTGCAGTGGGATTGAGCAATACTCACTACTGTGCACAGTCAATCAGCTGGTACTCGTTGGATCTCTCGTAGCAGGCTTTCACACCTTCATCCTGCCAAAGTGTTTTTGTGTGTTCATAAAACTCCTGAAATGGGAAAACAGTGTTAGGGAATGGGTTAGAAACGTGGAGAATCATCAAATAGTAACATATCATTTCATTTTGCAATGAGCAGGAAATGGAGCAGATCTAACAACGATCTTTAACCATGCTTTAGAACCTCACTACAAGTTCAGCTGGCTTTCTAAGTATGACTTCAACATTCTATAACATTTAAAGAACTGCTTCCCAATCCCTGATTGAATCCAACCATCTACTGTAAGAAGGGTTAATATTTCATTAATGACAATTTTGTTGGTATTTTTAATAATCAGTGCTATTTGGTAACATTTGCTCTTTAACTCACAGTGTCACTGTATTTTACATTTATGTAGCTGTCATGATTTTTCTTTTCTTCAATAAAACACTACTTCTCTATAATTCCTACATGAATGATAATGATAACTAAGCTTTACATGACTTTGCAAGTTAGTGAGGATCTTCAGGAACTATAGAGACATCTGTATCTTACTTAACTCTGTACCACTTTCGTAAATTTATTCTCTTACAGTGTAAAAAGACATTGAACTACAGAAGAAAGACAGCGATACAAGGTTAAATCATGTTTTGTCTCAGCCTTAAAAACTGCAACCCAAGATATGAAAGCAGACAGCCAAAAACGCAGTGCTTCAGTTGTGTTGAACCTGCAACACAAGTTAACAACACAACCAAAAGCCCTTTCATTTTGCGTATGAAAGATGCACTTTGGCTCCAGCAGCGTGTGTGCAACATGGGACTGAACTTCTGGCCATCAGTCTAAGAACTCTGAATAGACTTAAAAAGAACAGCAGTAGCCTGGTGACTAAAATGCACACAGACACCACTGTGGGCATTCCTCTTATCAACAACCATGGGTGTTCCTTGGCTATCTCTCAGAGCTTTGAAGTGTTTTGGGCAAAATACTTTCATTCTGATTTTAAGGAGCAAGTAATTTTTTTTTAATCCAGACCAGCACAAGACCTTTAAAATAGTAGTTGTATATATTCTATCTCTCCCCACCCCTTTTCTTTACAGCAGAATCAGTTTAAAGAAGAAGAATGTGTTATTTTTGAATAGCCATGGTACTGCTTCAAGGCTCCTCCATCTCTTGGGATATCAGTCTCTCACATTCCTTTACTATCAGTGTAGTACAAAGAAAGGGGACACATTGCAAAGTTTCACTTTGAAAACAGTTTTAAAAAAATCCACACTCCTACCAGAATGTTAACTAACATCTGAACTGTAGCAGAACAGTAAATCCTTTAAATTGCATCCTAAAGATGCATAAAGGCATCTTACAGTAAATTTAGTGAAGCTGATTTTCAGAGCACCCTCTTCTTGGCAGGTATGAGATGCATATGTGATTGTGTGATCACACAATTGTGAATACCAATGATGGAAGCAGCCAATCAGATGCAAATTCGATTGTCCTTCTACTGCTATTAAGTATTCACTAGCTGCACATACACAAAAATGAGAATAAACACAAAATACACATGTAAATTTCGTTCTGATTTCTTTTAAAGAGATTATGACGTTTATATATGGTACTAGATTTCAGTTTGTTCCCTGCTTTTTAAGAACTGTTCAGGAACAAAAAGACCAGTTAAATTTCTTTCAAAAGTAGGTAAGAAGATTTTACTTGGTTTTTAGTATTTGCAGATTGCATGACCATTTGCTTTTGCTATTAAAGGAAATAGAAGCTGAACCAACATCTTAATTTCAGTCCTCAGTTTTCTGTCTCCCACTGCTAGAATTATGCTCATTGGATACTTAAATTTTGAAGATTTCCAATTTCCTGGCAGTTGGGGGACTGTCAGTCACCTTCTACTGTATCAGAGCACAGTGAGGAAAGTATCTTTCCAAAGCAAAAAGGAGAAGGAAGATAAAGTAAAGAAGAGAGAAGGAGTTATCTGCAATCTCACTGTATTTGAACCAAACCCATTTTGGGGAATGTTTCTATATTTATTTTTAGAAGTAACAACTGTCCCATACAGAACATCATATGGCTCACTCAACTTATTACTACAAAGCTGGGAAACTGAAAAATGGAATCAGCAATTGTACAAGATGTTTTTTGCTGAAACAGCAGCTGATTCAAATGGACAAATAAATAGGCAAAGGTAAGTTTACAAAAAACGCAGTAAAACATTCTTCATCACCTACAAATGTAGATATAAAGTGAAAAAAGGCAGTGCTTCAATAACAAAAGTCACAGCACAGTAAAACTCTGCCACAAAAATTCTTCCTCATTACTGTTTCTCACTCCAACTATGACACTTGGGCAGAGAGCTGATGTAAAGCAATTATTTCAGAGACTTTTTAAACTCCATAATGCCTTACATTTGCAGTAGTTACTGCAATCAGATCTTGACATGGAATGAAAAATAAAACCAGTTCCTAGCCCTGGCACAAACACATTGATAACAGAAAGCCCAGGGTTTGGTTTACCAGAACAGTTACATATTGTTTAGAAGAGTCCTCCCTGTGTTCTAAGGGCAGTTATCACTTCTAAGAAAATATGTGAATTACAAAAATGGGATAAATATCAGTGTTTGTGCCTTGTTAGGCCAAATTAGCAATAAAATATTTAAAACTGCCTTTATGCCTGTCCTGCTAATCTGAACTATAACCAGCAATACTTAAGCAATCTTCTCAGTATGGTTATTAACTGTCCATGTGGGATGGAAAAGGAATTTAATTCCACATTCTTTGAACTTTTTATTGGAGTTTCAATATCAGGATCTACAACAACTGCAGAGTAATGGGTTATTCCACTAAGACACAGTGGGGTTTCTTTGGGATGGGTTTTTGCTGTTAATTTTAGTCCTTTTTTGTTGTTTGTTTGCATTACTTGTGTTTTAAAAAGTGAACTACGTGACTTGTGATGGTCAAGTATGAATGACTTTCATTAATACACAACCTTTTGTCTTTAGGCCACATCAAACACATCTTCACACTAATGCTGAGCCACCTTACACAGCTGTGAACCAGGAAGGTTGTTCACCCAAGCCAAGTCAGAACCAGGCTTGAAGAGTTCATCTCCTGCTTTATTAGAAGCCTCCTTACTGTAGTGACTGATTTTAGAATTAAGACATAGTAGCTGGCTGCAAAAACCCAGATTCTCCCTCCTCCCCAGTACACCTACACTAACCACAGCTCTGAAATAATATTTAAGAAAAAGAATAACACAAGAAATCCTCAGCATCCCATTTGAGTCATGGAATGTAGCCTGGGGCTACTCTCAGGGAAGGCAAGTAAAACCACAAGATTTGTTATGTATTTAGGTAAAACAGGGGCTTCAGAGGCCACTAGAAAAATCAAGTCAGTAACAGGGTTGGGTTTTTTTTTTTTTTGTTAAATAGGCGTAATTTGTATGAGAACTCTAAAAATAATGAGTTAGGAAACAAATTAACCAAAAGTAGCAGGGAAATTTCCTGAAAAGAAATAGCCAGAAAACTAGTCCTTACATGTCTGCTCCTTGTTTCTACAACACTGATTCATTTGCTGGCACATCCTAATATAACAGACACTGCAGCAGCATCAACACAGGTTTTCCTTGCACTAGAAATGGAACTCCTAACAAAACAGCTAAAATAAACAAATAATACTAAATAACAATTTGGTTTGAGATGACATTCCACAACAAACAGGATTTGAATGTTAGATTCCAAATGATCCATAGTATTTGCAGCGTAGGATCACATTATCCATTCTTGCCCTATGCATACTTAAAATCGAAAAAAAAAAAGTCAAATTATGTCATTTTCCATTTAAAAAAATAAAATGCTGCAGTGTCACAACACACACCCAAGATCCTGTTTAAAGTACAGCTGAAGCTGTGTAAAGCAACAAAAGTCAACAGAAGTGGTGACAGGATGGCACCACCAGGGAAGGTGAGGAGTGAATTCCTCCTAAGCTTTATGGCAGGATTGGAGCATTTATGCACCACCAGAGCAGATTTTACACATCCCAAAGCGTTAACATAACCCTAAAGAGGGAGAAAACCTTGAGGAGAACACTCAGGGAAAGGAATGTCAATGTAACACAGATCTGAAGAGAACAAACAGGGCCTGACTGAATCTGCTCAGGCTGGGCAGGGGCATGGTTTGAATTCCGGGCACAATCCCCAAGAACAGGCTCCACTTCTGGGAAACTATAAAAAACCCTGAGAAAATCCTCTGTCTGGGTAAACCTTCTCTGGTCTTGCTTAGATAACTGAAGGACCAAGGACCATGACTTGCTGCTGCTGAGGAAACCTCACCTCTCATGCTACCCTATCGCCACAGTGGTTAGAAAGCTGCATTGATGTGAAATGATTTTTCATTATTAATGTTTTATTTATGAGGCGACAGTTTCACCACCTGCTGAAAGCTTCCCAATCCAATGAGTCAATAGGCAGCATTTGTAAATCACTTGTATTCACTTACAGGAATCTCTGCAGACCTCTAGAGAAAAAAATCCATCAGTGGAAATGCAGAAGGGATGCTTGGAAAACAGTTCTTTGTTCCAGAAAGATCTTGCTGACACAATTCTGGATTAGAAAGGGGGCAATGCAGAGTCTAATCAAGTTTAAAACCCACTTATATTGGAAAATTTCAGCAAGTTGAGTAAATGGCAGCAGGTAAACAGTGGTTTTGCTTGAAGTCAAACTACAGAAAGCGTTAAAGAACTTGGGGGTTGATCACTTTGGTTCTTAAAAAAAATAATCCTCAAGAGACAAACTCCAGGCCTGGGAAAAAATAAAGGAACCAAGATTGCCTTTGAGAAGCATTCTAAAAGGATAAAATATTAGTAGAAAATGAAAGAATATAACAGGACATACTGTCTACAAGGCTTTGTTCCCTCCAGATATATAAATACTCAAGAGACTTTAAAAAAAATGTTTATGAAGCAATGTTTTATAGGCATTAGGATGTTGGCAGGGAAAAATATTGGCACAGTCCTTGCCACTGTGACACCATATTCACAGGAAACTTAGCATGGACATGCAGCATTACCTTTTCTTTGTAAAATATAATATAGGGTGGATCCTTCAGCAGAGCAGTTTATTTACTAATTCCATCAAAAGTCAATGCCATTGAAAAAAACCTTACCTCCTAAAAGGTGTGTACAACCATTACACAATGTTGTGGTTAAAACTGGGATTCAATTCCTGGGCAAAGTTCACTGTCCCATGGAGCTGCACATTTCATAATAAGAGTTTTAAATAGGTCACCGACTTACAAACCTGATGATTAAAGGTCAAACCAGCTTCTAACTGTAAAACTGTCTCCTGGAGGACATTTGCTTCCCAACGTGTTCAGTTTTTAAAAGTAGCACCAACCATTGATCTCAAACCCCTTTACAGACCTACTCTGCCAGCGGGGAGCACAAGCTTTCCTTTCCTGAGAGCCAGGCAGTTCTGCTGCATTCCACAAGCCAGGCATTGCAACAAGGCAAGGTCACGGGATGGCAGGGCAGCACAGAGCATTCCAAGACAAACTGCACCAGCTGATTTTCTCCTTCCAGGATAGGAAAGTATCCAACAAATTGATTTATTTCTCATTGCTCGTAGCTGAAATCAAGTGATCGCTACTGACTATAAGGGCACTCAGAGAAGGGAATTCATGGTAACTTTTCAATCTCCCCAAGCTTGGGCAGGGATATCACAATGTGTTATATTTGTCAAATCAGACAGTTTAATAAGCCACTTTCTTGAATAGGGAAACATCTGCATTCCTCATGGTGTGAACAAGTGTTAATTATTGCTTGCTATTTTAGGGCAAATACGCTGATGATATCACAAAGGAAACGCATACCTACGAATAGTTGAAGATATTCTCCAGTTACTGGCACGTGTCCAGAGCTGAATACAAAACTCTTTGGGAGAGGCCTGTGCACTCAGCACTTCCCACAACTGAGTCAGAAATATTTTCAGCAAGGATTCAGTCTCATTATCAATAGCTTTTCAAGCTTGGAAAAGAAGAATGATGCTGAAATATTCTGTGTGTCTGCCTGGTAACTTCTAGTAGTACGAATTAAACTGCATGTGGCTGCAAGGATTGGCCAATGGGAAGGGAATTCTGTGTAAGAAGTTTCTGTCAAGTTTGAACTCACATTATTCCCCTTTGTTAAGAGTTTCAAAACACCACAGCATTTGAGAAACGTGCCAACACACAAATCCCTACCCATAAGCTACAATGTGCCTTTGGTTAGAAGTCCTCACTAACATAATATCAAACCATTTCTCTTTTATTTCTACTTTCACAAGAAGTTTAATCACCACAGAAACTTCATCTATTGATACCAGAATACAGCTCCTCAGGTTAATTATGGAGGAAAACTCACTTTGGGTGAGAGCGCCAAGCCTGCTCCCCATTTCGTCAAGATTCCTCTGCAATTTAAACCAAAAAATCGGTGCTCCTCTGCTTCTTCAAAGTGTATCATACACAGAAAGAGGCAATTCATTAATGGATCAAACTTCCTGACAGCATAAAAGGCACAAAGAAGTCTTCTACCCCATTCCAGCTCTCTCTCGGGGTAGTTTAGAGTGGTGATAGGGGCAGTTCAGCCATCAGCTATTTTGGGAGACTTCAGTCTAAGAAGGAAAGCTTAATAAAACTCTGAGAAATTTCCTTTGAGCCTTAAATCAGGGTTTGGAAAATGTCTTTCATACTACATTATTTAGCTGCTTTTTGTTTAATGAATATATAGTAAGCTTGAACAGTCAAATCAAATGACCTTATTACCTCACACGGTGCCAAGAACAAACACCTGGGACCACACTAAACTCTGCTGCCTCCTTTCAGAGTGGAAACAAAAAGCCTCTTTTTGTCAGAAACTTCCAGCAACAGAAAAGGGTGTAAGATAAAACAGTTCTCTTCATTCTAAATTCAGACAAATCCCAAGGACAGCTCACTAACCCTCTTACAATCTTTCTGAAGAAGCTGCATCTGTACTCACAGAAGTGTTCACAGGCTCACAATAAAGTTTACATGAAAAAATGAAGCTCAAATATACTTCCAATAAATTAATTTAAAGTTCTGTTTAATTGCTGGTATTTCTTTTTAAGAGTAAAAAGATACCCTGTTTCCTGGGAGCTTAAAAAAAATCTTAAATTTTACTGTAACACTGAAGAAATGTCATGTACTCTCTAAAGACCAGTTGAAAACTCTGACCAGTCAGCTGGACATAACAGGGCTGCATCCATAGTAATACCAGGGAGCCTCACAGGTATAATTTTATTTCATCTATGCATACACCAATATTTTGTGATAGTCTCTTACTGTGATTAAAACCAGAAAATGCTTAAGAATTTCTATATTAAATTATGCCTATTTCCTGTTTAATTCAGCTGACAGCTCTTCTATTTCAACATAAATTGAATTAACCTGTTCTTGTTTTTTAAGATTGCTCTGAGGAAAACAAAGAAGATGTATCAAGAGAAATTAAGTCACGTGAACTTCTGAACCTGTAAATATGGTCTGGTATGGAGGGAATTTACTGGATAAAAATATAAATTCAGAATAAAATAAAGCATTAGCTTTTACTTCAAATACTAACCAAATAAATCTATAATAATAAAGCAAAATATAGGGTGAGGGGTTTTTGTACTACAAAAGCAACTGGACTACAGAAAAAACATGTATATAATGCCCATTGTCTCAAGTCCTGGGCTGCAGATTCTCCAATTTAAGGAAATTCCTTGTGTGATTTCAACAGAATTATGTGAACACCTCAGTGAAAGCACTGCATCATTTAAAGGGCTGAAATTTTAAAAAATCACTTCCAATAAATACATTAGCACTAACAAAATTTGCTAGATATTGCTAATGACACGTAAGAGTAAAACATTCCTACCAGGCATTTATCCATGTAGACAAAAATCAGAGATTTCAGGAGATTCATTTGCAAATCATTAGTGGTTATATGTTTCTCAATTTTGAGAAACAGAAATGAAATCAAGTGGCTGCCTGCCTGACAGACCCTATACTAAAAGAAGGCTTCAAAAGAACTCTTTAATTAATCTGTATTCAAGAAATTTTTTCTGCTATTAAAGGGTAAGAAAACCAGGTTTACATAAGTTCCTGTTAAACTCTCATCAGGTAAACTCAATTGGATTATCTGGAAGCCCATTTAGAGGGAGCTGCTCCGTGTAGATAAGATAATAGAGATTTAAAAAAGAGTAAGCAAGGATTATTTCAGAGGATCTAGCACCACATCACTGACACTGTCTGTGAGACTTCCCACTCCTTTCTCTGAACATTAACATTCTTGAGGCAAAAATACTTTACATATCCACATTTTCTACTAATTCTGCACCTCAAGATGCCTCTCGAAGACATGTATTTATCACTCTTTTACAAATAACAAGATACAGGATACTAAAAAAAGGGAAATAGGACATTGAGGTGTCTTGCTCAAAATCATAAAGAGAATCTGGACCAGAAAAAGCTGGAGCCCCCAATCTTCTCTCTGTGGTAAGTATCCAAACTGCACACAATATTGTTCAGACACCCAAGAAACCAAGCACTGTCTCCTTTCTTTCCCAGCTTCCCACAGGTACCCTCACCAAAGAAAATGTTTTGCCCACTTTCACACCCCAAATCTGTGACATCTGAGATATCCCCATGGGAAATGTCCCCCACTGCAGTGAATATGTTTGTCATTACTTTATAAAGCTAGTGATGCTGTCAAACCAGAACAGCTCTCTTCTTCCCCCATGATGTATTTAGACAGGAATAATAATATATCTATCATTATACCCATCAGGGTGGTTATCTACAGGGACAGATAATTTTGTTCTGTTGCCTACATAATTAAGGAACACTTTTGGCAGCAAAGAGATCCCAGCTCACATCTTTTCTCACTGAGATTCTATTATCTTGTTACCTTCTTGAAGATTTTTGTGTCAAAACCATTTTAGGGACTCCAAAGCCCCGTTCTGACCCTGCTGCAGGTTAAGGGATCACACTGTGCACCACTTCCTTTGTACCACACTGCCCACGAGCCAGGTTGTAAATCAGCCCTCAAAACTGATCCCTGTTAAAAATAATCTCCCCAAAATAGAAGAAAGAAGGAGTAAGGGTTACCAGGGTTATTTTTAACCTGGGGTGGTTCAATGGTCTGATTTACACCGGGGACCCAGTGGAGGTTTTTTTGGCCCAGTGCGGGTGGCACATCCCGGTGTGGAGTGGAGGGAAGGGTTGGCTGTGGGCACAGGGGATGCTGAGCTGCCTTTGAGGCTGAAGCCAGAGTGTGGTAAAGCTCAAGGACACCACTCAGAAACCATAATAAAACCATTCAGCAGCAGTGGTAGTGGGAGATTCAAAATAACTACAATGCAGCAGTGTAATAAAACTTAAAACTGGAACCAAGAGACCTGCAGACAACATCAGCATCTCTTCTAAACATCCTCAACCTAGAGAGCCATAGGCTGGAGTCATTCCTCTGGTATTTTGCCTTTCAATAGCTAATATTCTGATTCTACTACTTTCTGAATACCATTTTTCTGAATTTAGTATGGTATTTTCAAGAGACAGCTTCCTCAGCTGAGTCCGGATCAATTAAAAATAGGCAGCTGTAAGTCCTGCCCAGCTATTTTGAATATTTCATTAAAACCAGAGAATTATAAATGGACTGTGACCCGAAGTAAATAGGTTTTATTTGGTAGCTTGGTACAATTTGGTTGATCATGGAGTGTGAAATGTTGATAAAACAGGAACACTTCTTTCCCTCTTCTAAAATAAGAGCAAAAAGAAAGGGATGAGAAGAAGGCACTATTCTAGTTGGTCCTGGGGATGGAGAAAATATCCTAACCACTGTCTGGTATGCAGAACAGGAATAAAAATACCACTTTTATAACCCAGCTAACCCAACATTACCTGACATTTGAGACAGATATATAGCTAATTGGAATTATTAAAACTACTTATGAGTTTGAGTTTTGACACTGAAAACACACACATGGAGTTGTGTTAAGCTAAATGCATCAAAGGACAGTAACAATGGAAATGCCATTTGGAAGCCTCAACTATAGCTCTGATCTACTAAAAACTGCAATATTTTAAAACACCAGCACGATTATGTGGACAGAATTCCTTTCAGTCAGTACTATGTTTTTCGTCTCTCCATATGCTACTACTTGCATTCAAGAAATCCAATTTCTTAATACCAACTGTGCTGAATTAATAGATCTCCAACATACTAAATTTTCAGCTTTAAAGGGGATGTTTAACCTAGCATTAAACTGTACCAACATTATTTTTAACTCAAGCTGTTGTTTTTTAGGTTTTTTTAATTCAAAACAATATGGTCTACACAAATGACACACATTTCCTGTAAGTCAAAAACTGCAAAGCAAACAGATGGAGACCCAGACTAAGAAAAGAATTAGAATATCAGAATACAAAAGTTGCTCTTGGAATCCTAATCTACATGTAGAGCCAGATCCCAATATTAGCATCCCACCGTAAAGCTCCTACATTTTTCTTGACTTTTTTCTGTCTTTCACATTACACTGAACCTTGCTGTTAGGAAACCTGCACACTAGCTCCACCTGTTCCACAGGGAATTATCAACACAGATTTTGGCCTCTACTTTAAAATTAATTTCAACTACTCCTTCATACACAGAAGATGATTACCTTGAGCAGTACTCAAGGATTGTGATTTCTGACACTGTGCACTCAGAGTTGGCATCTAGGGACACTCTAGATCTTAACTTGATTTCAATCCTGCAGTTAAAATGCAGGTTCAGTTTTCCAGGTACCAAAGGACTACAATCTACATTCAGATACACACAGAAATCAGAGATATATTAACTTATATAATAACCAAGGGCAGGGAGAGCCAACAATAGTCCTTCAACATCTGTGGCTAATGCATATCCAGTTTAAAACCTCAATCCTACAAACATTTACATATGAAATAGTTAATCATGCCCATGAAGTAAGCCACTAGTCGAAGTTATGTACACGCCTAAACCTCTGTAGACTCAGGGCTTAAAAATTTAAGACAATACCTTTGCTCAGAGAAGAAAAACTAGTTTTATTGGAGCACTGTTATTCCTGAACTTGTGTGTCATTCAACACCTCAAAGACTCTTCACTGAACTTGGAATTATTTATGGACCTTGTAAGTCACACAATGACACCCTGCTTTCAGTGAAAGAAAGGGAAAAATTAGAAGAAATCACTGCACTCCAACTGAATGGAAGAAAAAAATCCCTCCAAGATAGAAGAGACGAGGAAAATCCAGTATTTCAGTGCGAGGTAGGTCACAGGAACTTGTTGCAGCATTGTTACAGATCACAACCTGAACTAGCACAAACAATGGCAGTAGGAGAGCTGTGGGCACACAGCCAGTTCAGGAGCACAGAGGGTGGAGCAAGGAACCACTGTCTTCTCTCTCAAATATTCTCCTAAAACTATCTTCAAAGCATACATTTTTCTGTGCCCCCAGTAGGAGAGATCATCCATGAAGGCATCAAGTATTTCTGTGAGTAACACTGATAAATGTCTAAATTAAAGAGGTGTTAAGTTAAAAATCTCAAAATCTCGAATTCATGATGCTTTAAGACAAAATGACAATTATTACATTTTATGTGCTAGAATCATACATCTCCCCTCTATCAACCTGTCTGTGCCTGTTGAACACTGAAAATGATCTGATTTGAAAATTACAGTGCAGTATTGCCAATTACTTGCTAATATCACCTGACTTCTGCCACGTGCAAAAAGCATGTGGGTTTGTTTGGCAGGCTGTTTTTCTTTTGATAAAGACTGACCAAAGCAGAGAAATTCCCAGAAGCAGCAACATTTGGAAAAGGTAACTGTTGCTGGTCTCACAGACCAGCTTGTTCAATAACGTTTACAAATCAAAAATTACAAAAACTTTGCTGTGGTGCAAACTATCCAACATCTTACTATTATTTGCACCTGCACTTTCATTTCAAGCATCTGGGACTGACTACTGCTGGACACAAAATTCTGGTGTGAATAGATCATGATTTTTGACACATCATCGTAATTCCTTCCCTCAGCCCCCTGGAACAGTGCACAGAGAGAGAAACACAAGTTTTGAAACACTCCTGCATTACTGCAAGTAAAAGGTACTTCATGGCAATTAATAAAAATATCTTCTCAGTGTTTTAAGTGTTCAGTGTTTGCAAACTGTATTTTCATGGGCGTCTGCTACAAGTCTGGTTGAGATACAGGAGAAATTAATCACTGTGAGTGGGCACAAAGTTGTATCGTCAACCAAATAATTATCCTTTCTGCATTTACTCTGGGACTGCTGGTACCTCAAATGATTAACCAGGACTGGGAGGGCTGGGGCAAGGACGTGTGTGTGGAGCCTCTGCAGAAAGCCTGGCTGACACAGAGTCTGAATCAGCAAGAAAACTGCACTGTTCTTCCAGAAGAGAGAAACCAGCATCATTAAACGCCAGCTAATCATCAACAGTGCTGTGTATATCTCCACTCGTTTTGGGCAGGGCAATTCCCAACAATATCCAAACTTTATACTCAGCACTGTCCATCTTGACTCTGTGGCTGATTAATTCACCAGAGCACAAAAAGCAGACAAGGGTCTCCATGTTCCTGAGGGATCAGCTGGAATATTCTGGCTGTGCTGCTGTAAACTCGACTGGCACTCACCAAAGGCACCTACTGCAGTGGTTCCCAGAGAGCAGCTCGCTGTTCTGGGGAAATATTTACTACAGGGCAGGGAAATATAATCATTTGCAAAAAGGCATGGCTGCAGCCACTGTGAATTACTCACCGGAGGGAAATCGAAGTCTATCTGGTTTGCTAAATTTAAGATGTAGTCGATTCGAAACTGGTTTTCTGGATTGGCTAGTTCCACTGGAGGTGCCAAATTGCCCATTGCTGTCACTATTGTCTGCAAAGAAACACAAGTAAAATATTGCAGAGAGTGTCTAAATAGCCACTTGGAATAGTTAAAAACAATAGCTCATAAGTTTACCTCTATAGCTTCTTTAATATTGTTTTTAATATCCTGAATTTTCATTTTCTTCTCCCTGCAATAAAAAAGATTAAATTTGTAAGCCACAAAAGCAGAATACCTATTTAAAACAGACCATGAACTTGAAAAATATTCTACCAAAACTGCATTTTCTAAAGTGCTTTCATTCACTGAAGACTTTTATAGAGAGGCTCAATTAAGTATCTCGAAACTTTTCTATTTAAGCAGTAAAATCTAGGTGCATCTATTTTAAGCAGTAACATCTACTTGCATGCAAAAATCAGTGTCTAATTACGCTTTAATAAAAACTTACTACAGTCTCAGACTTGGACTAAGACATTCTGCAGAATCAAACAGATTTTGATTCATCTGAATGCAAAATACTAGACATACGTGAAAGTTCTTTAGGAAAGTATACACTGGAAACAAACAGAAAGGAAAAAAGGCTGAGTTACTAAAAACAGAAACAAATGAAAGGAGACCAAAGAACCTCAAAGCACAAAAAATTAAAGCACAAGAATGATGCCTTAGCAGAACAAGGGACAGCAGAGAACTCAACCTGACACAAGACACTCAAACAGTCTGGATGCGAAACATAACCTGTAAAGGGTTAACCAAGTATACAAAATTACCTCTTGACTACAAACAGAGGAGCAGGCTAGAAAATCACTTGGAATGAGCATTATCATTTGGGATTAACTGCAGTCACATTAACGAGCCCAACAGGCTGGAGCAGGACAGTGCAAACCATTGCCTCTGCTCCTCTGTACTGCATTCTGTGTCAGATCTGACAGCAGCTCATCTCAATGCTGAGCAGTGCAATCAAATGAAATGCATGATCAAACATTTGGTGTAACCAGGAATTAGCACCCTGTAAGTATTACTAGCACTGAGCCCGTAAACTGTAACCTAATTGCAAAGAACTATGATAAAATTTTTCACATTAATAATTTCTTCCTGTACAGAGCATAAAATCACAACTTTGAGGTAAACAGAGTTAGCCATTACTAAAAAAAGCCAGCTAAACTAAGTGACCTTTTAATCTTCATTGAACTGCTTTTCCAGGACTCTTTGATTATGGAATATTTATATCAACATTTAAAACTTTTTTTCATTTTGAAAACTAACATTTTCCAGCACAGTGTCCCAGAGATTATGAAGTACCAAGAGCATTTCCTTTTTTTACCCTTTTAAAGATAGTACCTCACACTTTCAGCTTACAGACTCCAGCTTGAAAACCTCATTTTATGGAGTTAATTCAGTAAGCATATTGCAAATGCTTTTTATCACTTCTTCCTTTCTATAATTACTCACAGTCAAAAACCAAAATGAAACTGAAAGCATATTCACCAATCAAGAATGCAGAAGAACAGCAGGAAAAAAAAAAGTCTACTCCAATAACAAGGCAGACAGACATCCAGGAGTGGTGGGAATTTTGGCTATCGAATGAAAAATGAAGGCAATTTTTATAAAAGACAGGGTCAAGGAAAGCAGCACCATGCCAGCCCCACATTATTCTGCCTTTAGGCAGAGGCGTGGAGGATCTGGTTGTACATTCCCCAGTTGTGACAGCACGACTGCAATGCAAGTGCTGCTCTTGCAGAGGGGATGCAAACAGCAGCACCAACTCATCTCGTTCAGGGTGGCTTTGCTGTGCAGGGAACACGTCTTAATCAGCAGCACAACTCCAGCAACACAAATGTGATTATCCCAAAACATCAGCTCCTCACTGACCACATGTCCTCAGAAGTTTGGGGCAGGGACAGGAAGGTCAGTGAAGCTTGATGCAGAGAGAGAACTGAATGATCAATAATCAGATGAAAATTCTGTTTTCCTAGACTTCTTTACCTACTTACAGACCACCTTATTCCTGAAGATTACCAGTCTTTTGCTCTAGAGATTTGATGAGAACAAGGCAGTGAGCCAAGAAAGGCCAAAAGTACCAAATTGAGGAAAATAAATTAGACAGGATACGAGAGGAAAAACTGAGGGCTTTTCACCCTCTTCCTTCCTAACTGCAATGCTTTCTATTGCCCTAGGTCTTGACAAACTCTCCATTCCACTACCAAGACTTGGGGTGCACAAATACTCTATTTTTCAGTAGTGCACATATGGTTGCAAAACCACCATCCGCTTTCAGTTTTTAAAAATCATGTTTAATTATTAAAAATATGTAAATAATGGTAAGAAAGCAGGAAGTGTTTATCAACGACAATGTAAGCAATTTGTCTGGCTTTATTCTGCCTCCAAATTTCAGCTGGATCTTGAACTTAATGAAGATGTATCTAGATTCTGCCCTGTTTACATCAAAAGGGCAACTGATATGCTGAAAGCCAAGCAAGATACCAGTATTTTTAAGGAATCTTCACTCTTTTTGCTTTGGTTTGGAATATCATTAGAAAAAGAGAAGTTTAGGAAGTTAGCATTGTTTTTGAACAAACTCTTGATATTCTCTACTCCCTGGAATACTTGCTATTAATTGTCTCAAAGCATCAATGAGGTACACATTGACCTGACTCTTCCGTACCATGCAATAAACCTCATTATTTTAATTACAGATTTCAATCAAACTTCCACATTTACACCTCTTGGCTGATCCTCTCACTACTAAGTGATAATGAATATGGAGCAACGTTAACTTCCAGCAATTAACAAACTGCTCGATAACCATCATCATCTTTACAACAAGGATACTCATAGCTCCTATTTCTGGTGTTGTTGCCATGGCCCTATAGCCTGCCCAGTAAACAAGGAATCTTATTACACAGCAGTGAATGCATCACAGCGTTTTGTGTTTTGTAATGTTTACTAGGCATAAACTTTCCATGACAATGAGACACTTTATTCTTCTGGGACTCAGCATGTTCATCAATCACCCATCCAACAGCAGCTCACAAATAACTCTAACTTCTCACAAAAAAAACCACCTCAAAAAGGTGACATTCATTTCACTCAGGGACTAATGAGGTGCAGTACACAAAAGCAACATCCCTTTGCTCTGCCAAACTGTCTTTTCTTTTTTTTCCTTAATAAATCCCAGCCAGGTTGCACCTCAAATTTCCAGAAGTACTCAAACTTTTATTTTCCACAACCACAAAGACTATTCTTTCCCTTTTAATTTCTTATTCCCAGGTGCTGGCACAAAACTACAAAAGAAAAAAAAGCTGGGCTGTCAAAATGTTTTCCTGTGGAACATCCTGAGTAGTTTGGGGATAGCACCAATGCTCTCCTGGCTAAGGAATGACTGATGTCTCTGCAGGCCTGTTCTGTATCTTTAGATGTCATGGGTTAATAAGGTCATATTTTTAATCTTGTTTAACACTTTTGCTTAGGCTGTGCAAGGTAGGCCAAACAAAGCATTAAACTCTATTAGTTGAGGATTAGAAGAAAAATCTCAAATCCTGCTGTTTTCAATATTTAAACGGGCCAAAGCAAAGCTGCACATAGCTTTCAGGAAAACTAATAAAGTCTATTTTAGGCACTATAAAAAAAGATGACATTTTAATTCAAGTAACATTAAATTAGAATGACATCAAAGGTCAGAAAAATCAAATATTCCTTGAAAACCAACCTAATCAGTATTTAGTAAAAAACTTCTCCACCTGTGGTTGAGATTTACTATTAAAAAGGCAACATTTTTACTCAGACTTTGTCAAATTTCATGCAAAGAACACATTAACAGATTATCAGAAAGCAAACTAATTTAATGTTCATTTCTTGTTTACTTTACAGATAATACGAATAACCATTACTTGGAAAAAATACTTAAAGTTTAAAAAGAACATTCCAGAGGATATGGATTCAGTTCACCCTGAATCCTTCTGCATCTCACAGGTAGGAAAATAATTTTAAAAAAGGGTTCTGAAATGAATGGTCAGAACAAAACATGTTAAAGAATTGGGGGTGGACACAGATGGATAGACAGGGATGATGGGATACCTTTATATCATTAATGTAATTCCTAAAAGCAAAGAAATTTGAATTTTTTTGGTCAGTGCTGACAGGTTAGGAAACATTGGAAAGTTCTGCTGTTCCGGAGAATATATAGACTATTTTAATAGGGCATATTAAAATGTAGTCACAGAGTGTTAATACAGAGCCTTTGTCTCCTTTACAAGGCTGTAAACAGCCCAGCCTCTATCACCTTCAGGGATTGGTGTAATGCATAAATTACCTTTATTTCTGAAGCAGTCAAACTTCACTGACTCTTGAACCTGCTGACATAACAACTGCAGCAGGGCAAGGCTTCCCTTCCCCAGGCAAAGCTCTGCAGTTAATGAGTCAATTTGCAAGTGGAAGAGCCAGAATCAAAATCTTACAAAGCAATTCATTTGCCTCTGACTTTTTATGGTAGAAAATGACATTGTTGTGTTTCACACAGGTGCATCTCCCTGCTTTCAGGTACTGCCAACAAATGTGCATGCCCAGGGAAGCAGCCAGGGGCTGTCCCTTTCTGCTCACCTTCAAAAGCCCATCAATTACACATTGACAGCCAATGAAAACTTAATAGATCAATTTTGTTTTAAAACACAATTCAGTTCTTTGACAGGCAGTCATGCACTTCATACGCACGTGGGATTTAAACATGCCCATTCATCTAAATACAGTGTCTTTGATGCACTGAAACATGCTGATGGATTTAATAAATATTCCATAAAATCTGCATTAAAATTTATTTACTGAACCTTATGGAAGCTAAGAGCACTACCTGCCAATCCGCCTCAGAGAAACAGAGCTGTGCAGTCAAGATCTTCAGACACAAGACCACGAGCAAGGAAATTCAATTAAGGTTTTGCTACCAACCCACATTACAAAAATCTTGCAGTACTTTACAATTCAACTAAAAGATAAATTTGGTTTAGCCTGGGTTATTTCTAACAGAACATGGCAATTACCTCAAAATGTAACAGCTAGAACAGCAAACAGGGCAGAGGCCAAGTTAGAGGCACTTGAAAATGGGGGAAAATAGTTGCCTAGAGTATTCAGAGTGACGCTGAAATAATTCGTCTTAGACCTATGACAAAGTACCAATTTTACAGACAAAACTACTACAATGCAATAGCAAAACCCACTACATATCTTCTGCAAACTCAACACCATTTGTATCACACCGCTGAGATACCTCAGTAATTCTGCCAGCTTCAAAGAGATTTTTCTGGTTTGTACTGCTCAAGCCCAAAAAGGACAAACTCCTGCAGTGCCATGGGGCAGGAGCTGCCTCACAGCAGCTCCACAGCAGTAACTCTGTACTGCTTATAACAGGAAAGAGGATTTACTTGGGTCCTCACTTGCAGTGGAGCTGAAAGAGGCTTTCTAACCATGTTAATACTTTGTTCTTGGTTGGCACCTGGTAAAATGAAATGGTACCCAAGGCACAGGAAGCTGACATAATGCACCCTAAAGCACTTTACAGGCAGTGTGTGCTGGTAACTCTGACCACACAGGCGTTGAGCATCTCCCTGCAAGCACCAGACCCGTCCTGCAGAGCAGTTTCTCCTCCCTACCACTATGCTCTTCCTCCTACACCACCCTTCCCCTGCCCCAACACCTATTTCACTCTGAAGATTCTGGGGCTTATTTCTCTGAGATTCTGGCTATCAGCAAATTGTACCATCCAGCTACCAAACATGATTTACTGTGATAGGAAATAGTATTAGAAAAAGAGGATAAACTATTTGCTTTCTCTGTAAATAAGAAAAAAGAAAAACCCAAAAGGCTGAATAATTTTGTTGTGGTATACTTTGAATTAAAGACACAGTTAAAAATTGATTATGCTGGACAGATCTAATGATGAGCTAAATTATTTGGGAGAACTTAGTTCAATTATTCCCTGAAGCATAATCACTTTCTCACACAATATGTGATGCAATGTATTGAGTGGACAATGCAAAAAGGGCTTCCACAAGTTCCTTTTCAAAGACTGTGAAAAGCACTGTCAGTTGCTTTACCACTGCTTGTTTTAGTACATTGCAATATTTATGTCCATGAGTTACATGCACATCTCACTATGCAGCCATAAACACACAAACATAAGAAATACAAGCACAAAGAGATACTTTCTATTAATGGAATGACAGAACCATTCTCTGAGTTAAAGTCAAGAAACACAAATTACTGAAGTGTTGATTAAATAAAACACATCACAGCTCTGTGAAAGCAGAAATCTTGTTATTTTTGATCATTATTTACACTGCAGTTTTAGGGGCTAGGGTGTGACTTGTTTCTCATCTTTGGGAACAGTACCTCAATGAAATTATATCAAACTCTAAAAAAAGGCATTCCTGAATATAAACCTAATAAACTCCATTTTTAGGCTTATTTTATCTCTGCTCCCTTTGACACCCAAAGTGCAAAGGTTAAAGGGTAACTTTACCCTGCCTCTATGGATATTCTGATGCAAAGACTGGTTGTGGGCAGACTTTGCTCCTGATGAAGTTCCAGGACTCTGGCAGCAGGCACGTGGCACCCTGGTCATACCACCTGCCCAGGTGGATGTGGCACAGAGATGCTATTCTGGCTCTAAGCCACCTCCAGGCTCCCCTTCAGCTCCACGAATTCCTACATAAAACCAGTTAAACTGGTTTACAGTCCCTTTATACCTGTTAGTGGCACAAAGAGACCATCACAGACACAATAATAAGCATAATTCTGCTTATCCTGCTCCATTTACCTCAACTAATTAACTAGCAATAGTTTAGGTAAGGGATGAAAATAGAATTGTTCACAAAGAGCTCTGTAATGTATGAGCTTGACAAAGGCCCTTTAGCTCCTGCTGTGCAATTAAACACCTCTGTAAATTGCAAACCTGGCCTGTGGCTCCCCAGGCATTCAGAGGGGAACACACCGGTGTCATTTTCTTGCTCTTAGTACAGGTAATTAAAGCATATTGCCATAAAAGGTGTCCTCAGAAGTTCAGCATTCTCTCTAGACACTTGATACAATAATTAACAAGGCTGTAGAGTCTTCAGAGGACACTGTGATTTCTTTCTGGTCTGGAAGGACACCTCAGAACCGGCAGGAACTGAAGGACTCCAGTCAAATTGCTGAATCATCTTGCCTTGCACAATTCACTACTTTGAGACAATCAAACTGCTGTCAGGAAGCATAGAGACCTTTTTAATTATTTATTTAAGTACTGTGAATGTAGCCATTATCAACACAGAACAAAGGAAATGTCCATTGCCCATCACATTTTTTAAACACTTCTGCCCAACTGTGCAGCAGCATCGAAATACAGCACAAGACACCTCTTGCAATGTCCCCTCTGTTGCTCCAGGCTGTCTGCTTGTACAGCCATCCCTCAGAGCAGAACCAGCCTCCTGGGCTCTCCTCCATCTCTGCATGCCCAGAAAAAACTCTACTGTATGAGCATATAGTGCCCAGGCACTGCATACATGTGGATCAACAGCACCTGCTGTTAAATCTGGGCCATTTGCTGTGCTGTTCACTTCATCCTTTGCTTTCAAACACAGGCAGGTAACAGCAGCATTATGGGGGGCTCCTGTTCTCACAATAGTTCTCACTTTCAAAGCACTTTTGTTTAACCTTTGAAACATGGATTTGATGAGTGTCCTACGAGTGTCATTTGCTCTAAAACTGTTTTGTAAATGCCTGCATTCCAGTAACTTCTTCAGCCGGGATCGGGTACAAAGCTTTTGAAATGAAGGCAATCACATCCCAGAGCTCTTCAGGGGTTTGTGCACAAGAATGAGAGGAATAGCTCCTATAATGGCTGATGACCTCAGTGCTGCTTAAAGCTGAAAAAGTACACAGCTGGCTAAGTGCCAGTATTAAATGGAAAGAAGCCCTAAAATAAAAATGGCTGGAACACTGGATGCCAAGTAAGTGTAGACATAGACCAGCCAAAGCAGGATGCAAGGCAGTAGGGAAGACACTGATGAGACAGGTGGAAAACGGTTGATTTTTTTTTTTTTAAGTGGTTATGATCTCTGTTATCATCCGAAACACTTCTGGTGTGTGATATGGTAGGCAGACAATCTGGAAGGTGGTTGCCTCTAGCAGTGACAAAAGGCAAAGTTTTTTTGCCTCACTCAAATAAAAAGCAATTATCTAAAGTATTTCACCATTGTCCCCCTGGTACTTCTAAAAAATTCCATTAAACTCTCAATGACCCAAACCCTTAACATTTTATAAATGCTGTAGAATTTTGTATTGGTAGCTTGTAAGTTCAGAATAACAACCTGAATAGGAAAGCAGTTAAGGCAGGGGATGTAGACATTCAGCACCCAAACAACAGGGGAAACTATTTGGACAGGAACAAAGGAAATGTTTACTAAACTATGCAGCTGTCACTGAAAGTTAAGATTTCAGGGAGATATTAACATTAAATGTTTTGTTCACCACACTTTCTGACAGTGTTGAACTACTTTCACTGAATCAAGTCTTTTCTTCACAGCCATTAATCCAGAATTTTTACCACGGACAAAGTCTGAATCAAGGAAGATTTCCACAGTTACCATCAAAGACAGAGATGTCAGGCATATGCAACTTTGCTCATAAGTCTTAAAGAACTGCCTAAATGCTTACAAGACTCAGCATTATTAGCAGAAACTAGAACAGCCCGTACTGATCCCAGCTCTAGGGAGGTTCAAGTTCACAGTAATTCTTAAGAATGTGCTGTTGCACCTAAATGGTGACTTCCACTGCACACTTCATTAAAATACAGATATCAGTAGAAAGACAGTTTTCTGAAAAACATTATAGACATCATGTTTCCATGTAAAGACTTAGCATAAAGTTTCCTCTGAAATATCCAGAAAAAATCTTGTGAAATTAGTCAAGGCCTGACAGATTTCAAGAATTGTAGCTGTGTATTTGTACTTCCAGACTGTGTATGAATTTACTATGGCTGTGCACATAAACTGCAATTTCAGGACATGGAGTAGCTAAATAATGGAATGAGCAAATCTGAGAATGTGTCCCTTGAAGACCCAGGCCAGGGCATGGAGAGGCAGGTGTAACACAGCACACAACAAAGCAAGGTGCTGACAACTTTGGCTCCAATCCATCAAAGCACTTAAGCACATGTTTAATTTTAAGCACATGAGTAATTCTATCAACTTTAATAGGGCTACTCATGGTTTAAGTACTGCGATGGATGGGGGCCAGAATGCCCAGAACCTTTAAGAATGCTGCATGGCCTATGCTACACAGAGAAAATACAGCATTCTCCCACTGAACAATTAAGTTATAAACACTTTGAAAGCAAAATTTATCATAAGTTGAAGCCAGCTCTGCTTATGTAAACTCAAGAGATGTAAGTTCTTCCACAGTCTTTGAGGATAAAATACAATGAGGGCTCTCATGTACATGATATCCACAAAGTTTCACTTTGCCCTCCTTCTTCTCTGACAGCTCTGTGTTACAGGAGTCACCTCTGCCCATCACACTTGGCTTTGAAATAGGGGAATCAGTAAAGCACACCAAAAATTTAGCTACTAGTTACACTCTTAAATAACATACTACTGGTTGCAGTTTGCAAACATCAGTACTACAGCCTTTCTTACCTGTGTCATACACGTCCAACTGCAACAGGCTTAACAGTGCAGCAACTCCTCTCTAACATTTATTTTGGATATTCAAAGCTGTGCATGTGCCTCTTTTGTACAGATATAAGGTGTTGCAAATATATGTCTTTAATTAAAAATAGGATTTTTTTAAAGTATTTTATACAGACAGTATTAAGGATGTGAAAAAGAAACAAAACCCCACACCTGCTCTGCAAATTTCTAGCTAGGTGAGCCTCTGTGAATCAGTGGTGACTTACTCGATCCCTAAACCACTCACTAGAAAATTCCTGATCTTGTTTTATCTCAATATGGCTCCACAACATGTGACCAAGTTTCATAAAATAATTTTCTAAAAAAGGAAAGAATGGAACAATTTGAAAAGTTCCTTACAGATATTTTCTTCTTGTTTTTTTGTTTGTTTGGTTGGTTTTTTACTTGTTGGTAAACAAGCAGCAGAAAGCACAAAAACAAATATGTTCTGTGTGGACTATGCATTCTGAGATATCTGCAGCAATGGAATTATATACTTCTACTTATGAGATGGATTCTATAGCTAATGAAGTACACTACCAGGGAACTTCAAAATTCCATTAAACACAACTAAAAAGGAAAAAAAAAAAAGCTTTGAAACTATGTTAGTGCAGAGTTTCCACTTTTTGCCAGAATTGTCAGTTGATTAAAACAGTGCATCTAGAAACAAATTCTGCAGTGCTACTACTGTTCAGTTTTAGTAATAATTTTGACAATTTCTAACTTGAAAAGCTTTGTAAGTTATCACAACAGAGTGTTTTGCAGTTATTTTTGTACAACAAATGAGTTTATCCTTGACTTCTAGTATTTCTACTTCACTTGTGCACATCTATCACCGCAGTACTGTGAGAGCACAAGCTTGGAATCCTTGTTGGTAAGGGAAAGGAGGCAAACTGACTGTGTCTGCAAAAGGCAATTCAGAGTAACTATGACGGAAGAAAGCTTTTCTCCAAAAAGATGTTCAGGAGGTTAAAGCAGCACATCCGGCAAAAGCAAAGCAAACCAAAAGAACCACATGGCTGTACTTGGCTCTGAGTGAAATCCTCAGCATCCCACACAACACTCAGCTAAGGCTGTCTTTATTTCACATTAATATGTCCAGTGCTTTTGCCACATTGTGCCATCTTTGAAACAAGGAATGTACTTTATCTTGTGAACTTCAGTGTGTCCTCACAGCTTCCAGCAATCCACTGCTTAACCAGAGCTGCTACTCTACATTCAAACACAGACACACTTCAATTCTGTTCCAAACTGCAATTCAAAGCAGTTTCTTCTCTGTTCAGGGTGGTTTTAAATTTTTTTTTTCCAGAGTCCCAACCACTGTTAATTGATCTTCCCTTACCTCTGGCACACGTGTCAGTGAGCAGGTAATCCTCAACAGAGCAAACCTACCAACATCCACCAGAAATAAACCACTCAGCTCTGTTACCCCTGATTACTGCTCACATGGAACTTCACAGATCAATACCCAGCCTCATGTTCATAAAGGTTTGTTAATGCCACAGTCACACAACTTCTTATTAATATCTGTGTAGTAAGAAGCAAGTATATTATGACATGAGACAACGAGAATTAAAACAAGCAAATTTAGTGTGAGTTAGTTTCAGTGAAAGAGCACTTGGATCAGAAAATCAGAACTCCTGCATACAGAGTCTCAAGTAACCTGACTGCATTGCCATTTATTTTGCATCTCCCCATACCACTGATTTTACTACTGAATTTTTACTCAGACAAGACCGTGCCAAATCTCAAGATGGCACAAGACAGGGTCTGAATGCCCCCCACAGCTGGAGTGCTCAGACCAGCTACGACAAAGCAACACTGCTGTGGGCACCAAACAAGACTCACCACAGGGAATCCAGCAGGGAACATCTTGCACAAGTCTTAGCATCGTTCTAAAAAAAGATTTCAGGAGAGTAAAAAGCTTGTTGGTCTAAACCAACACCTGCTTTTTCTTACGAAAGGTCTCCTCCTGTCACTGGTGTCACTGAGCCCTCTTGCAGACACCAAAGCTGCTCTAACACCTCCTGGAACATCGCTGGAAGGGACACACAAAACTTTCCCCTCTAGATTAGCATGTTCCAACCCTAAAGCTCTGAGGTACAGTAACATTGGCTTGGTTACAGCAAAGGTCATTCAGATTAAGTTAAGGCTGCCCTCAATGTAAAAGAAAGCGGTATAGTTTATATCTGTTCAGTGAACAACCAAAGTATTCACATTTCCTACACAGCTCATGGGAAACTTCTGTGATTATTGTTTTAGACAAAGAAGTCAAGGGAGCACAGACTCCCCTATAAGTTTAAAAATCTGTTTACTAATATTTTCAAATCCCCTATTGTTACAAACAACAGGTATGTCTCCTGAAACTGTAAAATTACAGGAGGAGAAGTTTTCCATTGTACCTTACTTGTGCAATTGCCAGTGGTTTTGGCCAGTTTCATGTTCTGAAAAAATTTTCTCCGTTTCAGTCCTCCAAAGTAACAGGAGTGAAAAATCACTTGAATAAATTATGATCTTAAGAAAGGCATTCTCTAAGTACAGCCAAATTAAACTTTAAACTCAGCAAAGCTAAATGAAAATCGTAGCTGTTAGCATACTTTCCTCATATGCTCAGTAAAGTTCCAGCGTATTTACACACAAATACCCTGACACACTTAGACAGGCAAAGTTACTCTCTTAACAGCCCAAGAAGTAACACAGAAACTGTTTATAACCAACTTGCCATGCAAAGGAGATGAACCACGTTGAATTTCAAAGCCAACACTGGAAAAAGGAAGCATAAGGCAAAAGCACAAAGAATCAAATCTGTAAGTAAAGAAATTCTCCAAAAGCAACTTGACACCAAAACCATCAGTCTCAAAGGCTGCACCACACTGGTAACAAGCCCAAATTCAGATATTTTTGTATTAATTACCTCTGGTGGCCCAGAGAGCAACAAGTATCAGGGAATAGCTGCCTTTAAAGTATCAACACTGATTTCTATAATTATATTTCATATGATACAAAATATTTTAATTTCTTTTCCAGTTATTAAAAGTTTTGCTCTACCAGAAGTGAAGATTATATAGGAAAAGTATTTGTAGAGTAAACACCAAATATTACCAGGCAACAACAACAAAAATACCCTCACTTCCTTCCAAGCACAGACACCGTCAGCACCACATTAAACCCATTAGCAAAATTCTTCAACTAGTGTCAGGGAATATTGTTTCAGGCAACAGCATCTACCTGATGTTCTTGCTGGCCTGACTTAAGAAGACACTGTCAACTAAAAGACATCAAAAATAACTTTTTTTTTTCCCTAGACATCTAGAGCTCTATTTACAGAAAACCTGGAGTTAATTTATTGAGAGAAACTCAAGTTTCCATACTGCTACTTCTGAAATAATTTTGCTTTGGATTAAGTAGGGGGAAAAAAAAATCTTCCTTCGATACAGAGGAGCTGTAGAAATGAATCTGAGAACACAATGCACAGTCCCCTTACCTAGATATTGTATTTCCCATTATGCACACTCATTTAAAATGCATAGTAAGGGAACAATACTTACAGGCCACATTTGACCGTGATTCTGGATTTCCAGGGAACCCCACCTTCAGTACCAAGGGAGTTTATTTAACCAGGAAGGAACCATTTAGAACCACAATGGTTCGTGGATGTTTTGGACAAACAAACTCTGGATCCAAACTAGAGCCTTCCCTAATGCAACATAAATTAACTGGAAAAATTCCGAACAGCTCTTATTAAGAAGTCTGGAAGCCACAATGCGAAGAAACTTTCACTTCACTGTATTTAACATCTACATATATTTGAACTCCACCTGTAAGAAGAATGACCTTTTACTGAGCTTAGAATTGGAAATAATTATACCTGAATAAGCACATTTATTTTCATTTCCCCTGATAAAAGGGAAGTTATATTGTTGTAATTTAAGTCAAACTGTGACAATGGCACAATCATCATGTCCTGGCCCTGACCTGACATTTCTAAATGATAACAAAAAAGTAAAAGACACAGTTCATGCTGGCAGTATGTAATGAATGAGAATGTTAGGCCGAAAGTTATGTGAGAAATTACTTGCTGATACTTAGCTCATGAGTTAGAATATACAGCACATCATCATAACTGTCCAATTACTTTCAAAACATATGGTCCTTTAAATATTAATAATATTGTTTGAATGAGAAACTTATACACAGCAGAAGAAAATAATCTCAGGAGTGTGTATAACACTGCAAATTACTTTAACAGTATTGCTTGGGCACAATTATTGATCCAACCAGCTGCTACCTTGGGTTCAACAAAACCACAGCAAAAGCTCTGAGAAGCTGGAGATACCTTGGCTCTACCAGAATCTGACTGACCTCAGTGGCACCCAGCTACTGCAGAGGTATTAAACCAGGCAACACAACTGTTTCACTGGATCTGCATTCTATTTGAAACAAAGGAAAACTTCAAAAGGAAAATGAGGATTTTTTAGATTATTCAAGTACTAGGCTTTTTAAAGAAATAGACAAACATACTGAACGTGACTTAACTTCAAAACTTGTTATGAATTTTGCTTCTTGGAGTTCCTGAAGTGGCAGTGGCAGAACTTGAAGAGGAATCACAGTGAATCTCTCTTATACTTTTTCCCTAATCCTCCCCAAGTGCCATTTCTGACACATAATACTGGACTACACAAACCACAGGTCTAAACTAGTGTTGAACTGATTCTTAGAAATTCTCTTCCTAGAAATTTCAGCAGACCAGATGCCACTGTTACAGAAAATGTGTGCTTAGTACCACAGATTTGATTAAAGGAATTTGGTGAATCATCAGTATCTACAACATTCTAAAATATATTATTTATGAGATACATAAAACAGACTATACAACACACTTCTTCATTTAAATAAGAGAAGCTGCTTCTTAGCCATGGGGTAAGAAGATACTTCCCAGCCACTGGGAGGAGAAAGAGGAGAATGGACCCTGCTGCAGCAATCACTGACATACAAGAGGGACGAGGCTTTCCTTCCGAATGTTTAACAGGTAGGATTGAAAAACCTTAAAAACCTTTTTCTCTGTGGAAAGTTTCGCAGAAAGATAAACCAAGTTTATTTCCACCAGACACAAGAGAGTATTTTTAACCCATGCAAACAATATGCAGAAATGCCCTATGAATTTACTACCTGGAAATCAGATAACACCACCAATGTACCTACAGCATAATGATATTCACTGGCACCTCCTCCTGCACCTTCGTGCAGGAATTAACAGGGACCTTTCAGGAGTTTAGACCTATGGCACACAACACAACCAACGGCACATGCTGTGTGTTCCAAACACATTTATGAAATGTTTAAGTTATGTATTTTAGTAGGTTATTAACAGTTGGTGTTGGCAGCAAGAGGTTACATTTCTCTGAAAACATTAATCATGTAAACCTAGCCATAAACATTTTTATGAGTAAGTTTTTTATAAAGTACTGCACTGACATGAGCTAGTCAATCCTTTCCTAAGGGGCAGATTAAGTATTAAAGTACATCCAAGGTGTGGCATCGTATCAGTTTACCCTTAGTGGCAGTTACACTTACACAATTAGAAAAAATTCTACATCAGCTTCATCATTCGAGACCAGAAGCTTGTGACAATGATGGGTTCTACCAAGTGATTCTGAGGGAAGAAATCCTGGTTGACAACTTACAGCCTGAGCTGTGTAACGACAGATTAAGTCACTGGAGGGAAAAAAAAAATAAAATAACCATTTTCACACAACATGATAATTATGAAATCCACAAGGCACAAAGGTAGTACAAGTGTTCTGTCCTGAGCACTGTGCCTCACAGAGTATTTAGAATATTTGTCTGACCTAGCTCTGCATTTATCCTTTCTGCATTAGCAATCAATAAAAAAAGAGAGGGGAGAGAAGAAGTATCTGGGTGATAATTTCACCATAGGCAATCAACACTCATACCCAGCATAAATATTCAGGAAATGCCCCAAGTCTCAATCATTAATGATTAAGTATCACCACACCCTGGAATATTTTACTACATATCTGTATTGACATCACGAGATCCAAACTTCAAACATAATTGCTTGCCATTTTAAAGATCTTCTTGGAATTCAGGGACACTCACTAAATATATAGAAACTCCTGTGCCAAGGCAACAAGGAACTGAATTAAAAGAGCCGTAGTCTTAACTTCCAACACACTTCAGCAGTTTGAGGAAATTTTAGGACATTTTAAATATAAACAATCATCTTCTGCAAGAGCAAATTTAGAAAATTTAAACCTTAGACTAAGAGTGACTTCTTACATTTAATGAGAAATAACGCTTTGTGCTTTGTAATTTCACCTCACAGTATCACACATCTGCTACACAACTTGCTGGAGTATTTACAGCTGCACTCCTGAGCTTACACAGCCCAGCTCTTGGTGAACATTCAGCACATGGAAATGGCTCTGGGAATCAAAACCACCCCTGGACACCCAGTAGGGCACAGGAGTTGTGTGTTCTGATGGAGCAGAGACTGCAATGCTTAAATGTTTACCACTTTCTGCAGTATTATTACTTTTAAAGACACTGATGAAAATCTGAAATAAGTAATGTGTTTACTTTCATTTTGCAAAAAGGCTGTTTATTTTTGTGACAAAGATGTTCTCCCCAGAGTAACTGGGTGTCCTATTTTGTTGAAAGGAAAGATGGACAAAAAGAGGAAAGTAAGAAGCAAACTGTAGTATCAAATTAGATGACACATTTGCTTGAAAACCTAAAGTTTAAGGCAGTAAAGCCATACGGAGTATCACAGCATATACAGCTACTTACAAAGGGTTAATGTACAATATGCAGCAGTTAATTGTCATAGATAACTATAGTTAGAGTTCAATAAATTGGCAGAAGGATTATAGTGCAGTTTTATTACTACCTCCAACACTTTTACTGATGTGCTTATTACTTCTTTTAATAGCATGCTGCTCTTGAGCAACCAGTTTATAATATTTACCCTTTTAAAACTAGATTTACAGAGAATACATATATATATAAAAGGGCAACTAAGTTTACATGGCAATACTGGTGCAGCAACTGATACATCACACACATATATATACACACATATAGTAATTACCCACATCTTGCATGGACAAACCTACTTACAAGCCTAGAGGCAAGAGGCAGCTGCCAAAATCCACGTTATTTTATGCATTACAAAAAAAGCATGAACTAGGACTGGTCTTTTTCTCTTAGAAGATGAGGATAAAAATACCACCACTACAAACAGTTTCTGTATACACATCACACACACAGACACACACAGAGACTATTTTTCTATCTCTAAATTACCTCTATTAGCTGCAGAATGTCAAAAGAAATTTTAGTCCAACACAAATAAACCTTAGAAGTTGAACGTGGTAAAAATACTACATAACACTGGGATGTTTTTTCATTGTGTTTTAACCATTTGCAAGTATAGTTCTTTCGTAGGCCTTCCTTAATTCAATTAATCCTTAAACTTAGAAAGATCTAGTATTGTTTCTAGTCCTCACATTAAAAGCAACAACCAGCTGACTCAAATTCACTGCAACTGCAATTGGAGAATCATTCACCACCCCTCACACAGAGCAAAACCCACCCAGGCAGGCACTCATTTGGGTCTGTGATGCAGATGAACACAGAGACTAACTCAAAATGTGTATGTTCTGTTAGTAACAGCTCCAAGCACCACTCTGTCTGTAAAACACCTTCCCCTCTGCAGAAGCAGGAGAGCAGGAAGTGCCTTGCAAGGATAAGCTGTGGATTTGCACACTGAGCCTACATTTTTTTTTGTGTTTATCTGCATCACACAGCAAACACCTCGTATATAATCCTGCTTCGCTGTGTTCATTTTATCCTCAACAGTGTCAAAACACCCATGGGGAGATGCAGTGTGTAACCACAGGCTGAGCACAAAGCATGTAAAAATGTGTGTAAAAAGCCTCAGTGGAGCATGTCCAACACGTGGATCTGTATGCCACAGACACGGAGGGTGCAACTCACAACACATCCTACTTTGTGTATAAATTGACACATTTCCATTTCTGACATATTTCCAGCACATCCCTTCTTTACTACCTTCTCTCAGAAATGGAAAAAGCATTTTTGTAAGACCACCATCTCCAGGAAAAAAAAAATGAGTGGGAAGGAAAGGATTGAACTGTGACTGGGACCAACAGTCCTCCAAACCAGAACTTGCAGGACAGCCCAACTCTCTGCTGTCTCTTAATGGCACACAGTTTGGTAAATCCAGGCAGACTGTGACAGGGACAGTGAGTGTTCACAGTGTCAGAACCTGCTTTAAAAAAACCCACATTAGAATTACAACTGCTTTTTAGGAGTTAGTTAAAGGATTTAAAATTACCTTTTTATATCGGCAGTCATTTGTAATGGTTTCCTAAATTAAAAAGAACTCAAATTATGGCCATCTTAACTCAGATACTTTCTAACTTAAGTGTATCCTCATTAATGCTACTTTGGTCAGTCTACATGAAACACAAAGTTTTCCTTTTAAACAACCTAAAACCAGAATCATTTTCCCAAATCAGCTGTCACTGCCATTATGATCTCCTTTGCTACTCAGTGGTTTGTTTGCTTCTCAAATCATATTTCACACAGGAGACAAAATACAAAAGTAAGTTCTATTTATTGCTTTATAAGCATTACAGCATTATCAAGTAATAAAGGACCTACACACATCTTTCATGCTTCTAGTTTGGAAGGCCTTGCAGGTGATAATCGTTTCAATGAAACCCAACACACTCCAGGTGCATCTGCGTGAAATAAATAGACAGTGCTGGCTATGTATCAGCAAACACACAAAGAAAAATCTTCCCAAACCCTCCAGACAATCTGCAGTCCAACCAGAAACACGGGAAGTCAATACAGGTCAGAGAAAGAGATACATATACTAAACTCCTTCACTCTTGGGATTAAATCCTGCCCTCTGCTCTAGGAAGCATAAACATAATTGTGCATCACTCACTGAAAGGAAAAAAACAGTCTTTATTTAATAATCTTACGATTGCTTGATTAGTGCTTGGAAAATAAAAAGCACTACTTAAGTGCTGAATATTATTAGCTTTTTTCAGAACAGCAGCTCCAAACTCACCACTCCCCATTTCCTTCTCTCGTAACTCTCTTCATTCATGTCATCAGAAGGCATCTTATTTTCAGCAACAACTACTCACTTTTTTTTTTTTTTTAGTGCTGCTGGATGTGCAGAACTACTGTTGAGGTTGCTTGGCAACTAGTGAGACATATCAGAAGGAGAGATAAGGTCCACAATGAATGGAATTGAAGAGAACTAAATTTGGTTTCATTAGGAGATACTAATGCACTCACACTACAGCGATTCGAATTACCCACACTAAGGTGAAATTTTGCTGTTTCTTTCAAAGCACAGAGACCCATAATCAGAGTAGCACTAAATCCAGTCAGCCACCTCCTCAGCCACATACATATCTCCCTCTACAGAACAGACTTCAGAACCAGAGCTTTTACCTGGGCTAGCACCTTAAAACAGCACGGAACAGCCAGGAAACACAGATATTTGGTAAGTATTTTGGAGAATTTTAGGCCGGAGAGGATAGCTGAATACTTCAGTCTGCCTTTCAGTGCACCATAAAGCCACTGTGCTTCTCCATACGTTTTAGTGTTGAGATGAAATTTCAAATAAAACAATTACTTCTGAAGATCACAATTTGAAATTATATGAGATGGAGCATCCAGGACTCCTGCAAGGACAGAGAACTGATTACAAAAAATCTGCTCTAATAACCCAAGGATGTCAAGAAAGCCTTGTGCAGAAGATGGAAACAAGCCTAGCAGTTCCTAATGAAAGAGTTTCTTATCTCAAGCTCTTCAACTAACTTCACATCACGTGAGTAAGAATCAACCAGTCTGGCCCAAAAGAGGATCTTCTGACATCACCTCAGCCCCTGCCCGATCTTTGATGCTGCAGGAGGAAGTGAAAACGGTGACAAAACAGGTCGCAAATTATCTTAAGGGAAAAAACCAAAACCAAAAGTCAACCCCCACGCTTCCCCACCTCTCTGATGCCTGTGGGCAGACATGGGGCTGAAAGGTTTCAAGGCTTCAAACAGCAACACAGAATTGCAAATACCTCATAATGTTCAGGGTATGAAAAGGAAGAATTTGCAGCACATGCATCAGACTCTGTGCTCCCCAAGGCCACAGTGGGCACCTTGAGCACACACACCTGTGTCAGGAAAGCTGAATCTTCAGAAGGTGCATTGAAATATGGTTTAAAAATAAACCCACTGCTCCCTAACATTGCTTAAATGAGGCTTCCTCATCCCCAAAAAATTACTTCAAATAAAGTATCTCTGATGCTAAGGAAGTCTATCTCATGCCTGCCCTCGTTTTTAGGTATCTTTCTTGCACAGCATCACCTCTACATGGCCATTAAATCACATCTGGACACCCCTCTTCTGGACCTGGGACAACTCCTGTGGCCTTCCTTTTAAGTTCTTCCCAATAGTTCCACATCCTTCATGAAGGCACCAGCATGGGATATAGTATTTTAATAAAGCTCTTATCAGATTTGGAAGTCCCCTTTATCGCTTATGTTTCACTTTCCCTTTTTTCAGTCATCCCAGCCTGCATTTGTCTTTTTGCCACAAAAACATCCCAAATCATACTAAGGTAATTTAACTAACTGACTTTCGAGTCCCTTTCCAATTTTACAGATACAATCTAAACTCTGACTCCTGTGGGACTCTCTCACGTTCAGCTGCACTAAAACAAATTTCTGAAGTACAACTTATCAGATCACCCCTCCCAGTAATAATTATAAATAAGTTACATAAATTGGTGTTTCCCATAGTTTCTCACAGGCTATCTTCTGGGATTTTTTTTCACTATTTACTGAAAATACCCATATTCTGTTTCTGTAACAATATCACAGAATCACACAGAGATGATTCCGGTATTTGCCCTTCTAACAGACACCAAACTTCCTTTTCTGTTTGCAGCATTATCCAGGATAGAAACATACTTTCTTTGGTAAGGAATAATATATATAGAATATTTCTATTTTGTCTACATAACTACGTGTAATTTTACCTTTTGCATTCAGTAACAGAAAATGTGCCCAACAATATTATTAAAAAATTAAGTGGGGAAAAAAAATTACTGTTTTCTCCTTGTCTGAAATTCTCAGAACGGAACCTATAAATTTCAGTTAAGAAAACACAGGGCTTGGTTGACTCTAGTTAATTCTAGAAAAAAATACGTTTCAAAAATTTATTCAGTATGAATAAAACTGTGAGGAAAAAAGTCAGACATTATGCTGCCTACATGATTTCAAAGTGTTTTTCCCAACTCCCTACGATTGCACAGAATACAGAATGCAGAAATGTTTTACTAAACTCAAATTTTTTTCACTTTTTTCTTGCCCTTTATTTTACAGTGTCGAAAAGATACTGAGGTAACAGAACGCTCCCAAGTTCTTCGGTGATAAACATAAGGAAAGCAAACATTTGATTGCATAAGATACAATTACATAAAGTGAAGACTATCCAATTAAGTGAAAGCAAAACACAGAGGCAGCAAAGAGCATCCCAAGCTCCCAAGACTTCGGGGAAATTAAGAGTGACACAGTTCCAGTTCAAAAAACTAACAGTCAAAATAGTTACATTTCAGATTTTTAAGTGTCTTGTAAGTTACAGAGCATATTTTTATCTACAATGTTCAGCATAAGCAGAATGTGTTCCTATGAGTAACGACTTTGAAACAACATTAATCATTTTGACATAGCAAAATTAAAAGGTTGCATCCAATTTCCAGGCATCTATTTTAGTGTGCTTCAAAACCCAGGACAAAAAATCCAGTAGCTTCCCACAACATAGAAATTTAACAACAAAAACCCCCTCCACAACCCCATTAAAGCAAATCTTCCAGAAAGTTGTATAACAAGCTTGCTGCAGAAGACATTGAGACAAAGTACTAGAAAACTTCATTTTTTTACTGACACTGAGCTCTGCAACTGTTTTGTCAAATATTTGGAAGTGTAGAAAGTTGGGGTTTGTGTGGTAGATTGGGACTGAGTGGTCCCAGCTTTCCTGAGAACCCCAAGTGCTTAACTGAGCCCTTCCTCTTTCAGTTTTCTCTCATTTAAAGGAAAAATAATTTTCCTAGACATTGCACTGTGCTTATAGTTTTTTTCCACAAATAATGCAGTGCTGTGATTACACTCTAATTTCAGAAGATATTCAATAAAATCATTGCAGTAAATGTCTATGTCCTTAGGATTACTATATTTTGCTTATCTAAAAAAGTTATTACAACTCCAAGTTTTCATATTTATCTTAAATAGTCTTAACCTGCTAAAAACAACAAAAAAAATACATGAAGCTATGCCAGTCACTGTTATGCAATTAAATTAAAATTCATGAAACCAACTAGTTTAATTTTTCCATCGTAATGCCACATTAAACCAAATTTACTGAACCTATTTTGATTTAAATTATCAGGGTTTAAACAGGCATTACACATGGCTTTCTGAACTTACTGTGCTAAGTGTCTCACTACACATTTTTATCTATATTAAAAAAAAAATCAAGCAAGATAGAAGCAAGGCATCCTTTGTTACTACACACTTAAGGAACAAATTTACTTCACAAACACCCATTTCTTTGCAACATTTTCTAATTAACATGAACATTTATATTACATAGATAATTGTACTGTCAAAACAGAATAAAAGTGTCTTAACTTGAAGGAAACCAAAGTATCTCTATGCACGCAGACCTCCAGACAAGGAAGGAGTGTTTAAATTCCAGTGATTAAGGAGGCAGCAGTAAATCCCCCAGCAAGCTGGGAAGGTGCCATTCAAGGCTAAATGAAGCATCTCCTGGGACTACACCAAAGCCCATAAGGAAACCCTGCACACCTCTGCCTGCTCCATTAGCTCATCCACCACTCCTGGGAGGCTGCAAGGGTGCAGCTGGGAGAGATAATTATTTTCTGGTGCCTTAACTAAAAAGAGAAGCGAACACAATGACTTATTCAATAGCCCTGTGGAGAATACAGCCAGCAACAGGTAACTCAGAGAGAAGGACTCAAGCTTTCCTGTACTTCTGTAACAGCAACACCTTGAAACAAAACATCTCATTGAGATATTCCACTACTACGATTTTCAAAAAGTGGGTGATTTCACCTCTTAGCTGTCAAAAACACCTCTCAATGTATTGCTGTTTCTAAGCAAGTTCAGCTGTAAACAAGAAATTTTAATTAACTGCATGTTTACATTAGAGTACAGTTGTAGAAGTAACTACTAAAAGCTGGTGCAGCTACACTCGCACTGTATCCTACATACTTGGATTTACTATTAATTCAAGGTTCGGCTGTTAAAGTAAAATGTAATGCACACTATTTTTAACATCAAGATTCAAGTTATACTAAAAAAAAGCCCCTCATCAGTGGAAATTCCTTCATTTCAACTTGAGAGCTTTGAATGACCAAGATTAAGATGAGCAATTTCTGTATCTCAGCTCTGCATCAGAGATGGGACCTGGGCAACCCTAATACACAAACGCACGATATATCTAAAAATAGAGATAACTTTGCCTGCTGGATTATACTTCAAAGCCTTAGCTCTGCCTGCCTTGATCTGAGACGCTGGGGAAGGATGTTCACAAAACTGGAACAAGAGTAGTGTTTTCACTTTTAACAAAAATGTCTCAAAACTCCCCAAAACCTGCTCCCCCAGCCCAAGAGAACAACACAGGAGCTCAGTAACCTAAGAAACAGGAACAAGAAATCCCACTCATATCTAGATTGCTAGAAGGAGCAGGGAAAGGCACAGCTTTTATTAATAATAAGTTTTACCTTATGGGACAAAACCGCAAGGTTTTAACAATGAAATTGAAAAAAAAATTTCCCAGCTGGAATGACTGGCAAGAGATAAAATGCAGTAAGGGGATTATTCAGGGTTTGCAATAATGGGAATGAATAGTTTGAATACCAAAAAGGTAACTGCAATAAGCTGAAGATGATAAGCAGCACTCTGTTCATATATAAACTAATTCAGGCATCCCTCTGCATAAATTAGTAAAAACATTTTTTTATTGGGAAAATCGGAGTACTGCCCAGTCTGCCCATACAAAATATATGGGAAATAAGAAATACAGTGAGATACTACAGAAGAAAATTCTTCACATAGTGCTGATTCTGTAGCACTGGCTAGAGAAAACATAATCACTCTGCACCATCTAACTATTAAGAAAAGCTGGTGAAAACCTGAGAAACACTGTTGAATTTTTCAGAAAGGACACAGAAGTGTGGAACAGACAAATATTTAATATTCTGCATAGAGAGCTATATTTTTGAAGTAATCTGAAGTTTTTTTGCAGTATTTAATACAGTTTGTGATTTATTAAATAACAAGTTAAACAGAACACGATACATTGGTTTATACTACTAGATGTTTGCTTAAGATAAGAAAATGGAGAAAAATACACCACTTCCACTTTAACTCGTGAACGTGGAGACTAAAAATATTTCAAAAAAAAATCTGGAGCGAACTGAAGAAGAGTAAGACTTTTTTTAGCTGTTTTTTCTCAGTCTCACTCTATCTCAGATTCTGCTGTGCAACCAAACTTGAAGAAGCGTTGTTGTTGTTGCAAAATTAATTTCCAGAAATGAAAATCAGAGGATGAGTAGGAGAACAAAATTAGCATTCCAATGATGAAAACCAGAAAGAGATCTACACCAGCTACAACACATTCTGACTTTGTCCAGGTAGCAGGAAAACCAGAAAAAGAAACATAAAGGGTGGGCTGATGCAGGAGTATTTAGTGGTCAGTGTTGCATCGGGGAAAAAAACAAGGAGTGGAGGAAACAGGAGACACTCAGAAAGCCACAGGTCCCAAAGAGGAGCTGCAAACGCTGCAGGGAAGAAAGGATTTGGGAGACAGAACAAGTTGCAGAATGCAGACTTCACTTACTCAGTTACCCACTGAACAATTTATTTTCTGTTTTGGGAAAATAAAAGGAAACTTGCACATTTGTTTGATTTTACCAAAACTAATGGGTAAAATCCCACATCTACCATCAAAAGTCAAACCCCCTAGCAAACCCATTCACAATGTTTTCCACATAGTTAAGCCTTAAGCTCTCTTCTGTCTCTCTCTTTTGCTTCTCAGATTACATCACTTGTGCTTATTCTGCTATTCATAGTTATTGCTCTCCAAGCTCTCTACAACTATAAAGCTTTCTGAAAAGTTGATAGCTGCATACTTAAAAAGCTTTTGTGAAATTTAAACCCCAAAACAAATAGAACTACTGCCATATTTTTGGCCAGTCCTTTTACATGCCAAATCATATCTGCAACATATGCAAACTTAGCTTAAGGGATGAGTTTACTACTGGGTTTTTTGTTGTTGGGTTTTTTTTCAGAAAACTGAAATATTTAACTGAAAGACAAATGTTCAAGTTGAAAGCCAGGAAAAGTAATTCAAAGAACAGACAGCTTTTCTCAACATGTAACAGCATAAAACTAGTAGTTTAAATACTGCTTTGCTAGGAGAATTCAGCATTTCCCAACCAGTAAATGCAGACAAGATGCACGTTCTGCTGTGAGCAGCACCATGTTTACAATGAAAATAAAGAAATTATGTTCAATTCATACTTTCCTTCTTTCACCTACGTGAAAACAAAGCATAATGTAAAAATGAAAGTCAATGCTCTTTCAACACCGTGCTGTCATCTCTCCACTGAGGTTAACCTGAGCCTACCACGAGCATCTAAAAGCAGATAAAACTAACCAGCTTTTAAAACTTTTAGATCCCTTCATGCACTGCTCTTCTGCAATATTTTAGGAACCTAAATACCGTGATTTTTCACCCTGAAAATAAACCTCACTTCACTTGAACGTGGAAATATTTTAACAGCTTGATTTCAGAAAGCCTCTAAGCAAGGTGAAGGAGTTATTCCAGTGACTACTAGAATTTTCAGTGCCACAGTATGTTAAGAATCCTTGCCAAATAAGGCCCAGTGTAGGTATTATAAACAATCAAAATATTCTGAAAATTCATCTTACAATATCTAAAAATCGCACCTGAGTAATAGATCTAAACTGCAAAACATTTGCGCAAGTTCCTAATGGACAATGTCTCGTATCTTCAGGCAGGATCCTGTAAGAAACCTGAAAAAAATCCCAAACCAAACTGCAAAGTTTTTTCCCTTTTTTTTTTAAATGTAAAAAACTATTAATGCTGCTTCACTGAGTTCACTTTTACTCTGTCATAGAATAGAATTACCCCCCTTGTAGAAATGAAAGTATTTTCAAAGGAAAGATAGTTTCAAGCACATAAAAACTCTATTAAACATTCCAACAATTAAGGAACTGCTTGGTTGCATAGGCAGTTTAACATCACCAGATATTACCTCCCATTTCTTTCAAGTTGATGAAAGTTATATCTAACTTTTAGAAACATTTTGCATGAACTTTTACAAGCTATATGCAGTAGTCAGTTCTTTTTCATAGTATTTATTAGCTGTCGGCATATCTTTGTCTTTTGACAAAACTCAATTACACAACTGTGTCAGCTCTCAGGACAAGACCTAAAACTGACTGAAACACAAATCCTGCTCCCCTCTTTGCCCACATCTCCACTTTATGATCTACAGCACAAATTTTGATCAAACACCACAGCCAGTTATTCAGATGGAATTGAACAGACATGTACACACAAATTTTCCAGCACCTCACCGGTGTCCTGGAACAGGAGCTGAGAAAAAAACCCAAAGGATTGTGCCTCAAAGCTGCAGAAGCCTCTCAGCAGATACTGTGATGCAAAGAAAGAAAGAAAGGGGCGAGGGGAATCACACACCCCAAGCCTCCCCACCTCCAATTCTCAATTTTACTCAAACACCAGGAAAAAATTAGTTTTGTTGCCAGTCAAGTAAAACACAATGATGTCTGTTTGTTTCTTGGCAAGGAACTGAAGTGATCATTCTGGAAACATTGGATTGGTACACAAATGTAAAGGAACTATAAAAACAGAGCAATCATATTTGTGTATACAAGCTAATATTAGCCATTAGGAGGGAATTCATTATTTTGGAAGACTTAGTTATAAATATTATACTTTTCCCTTGCTCTTAACATTAACTTCCCTTCCATAAAATCACATGGCTAAAAAGATCAAAGTTAGGAAAAAACTCACAGTATCAGACAACTGGAGAGTAAAGTTACTGAGCCAGAAGCTGTTTCACTTACAAGAGACACTGACACTGACTAAAGTGATTACATAATATTATTTACTGCTTTATATGACATAACGGTGGTAATGGATGTATTAAGAGATTAGAAACCATCCATGACTACTTTTCCTTACTCACAAACTCCTAAATCTTGGTGAGAAAAGAGAAAGTGTTCGAAATTTGTAAGAGGGCGACTTGGCTTTCTTAGCTTTCCCACTAAGAGAAAATAATTTCTAAAACTACAAGAGAAATGCAAATATATGTCATCTAAGTTTTAAAAACAAAGCTATTCAGCTCTGCTTATGCCATCAACACTATCAGATTTAATACACAAACTCCTATTCAGCACTTCAACATACTAGTTAAAGAAAGTGTTAACATTTTACATCATCATTTGGGAAACTGAGGCTGAAAAGCACTACCTAAAATTCTCTGTAACCTCAAGACTTCCTGAGTCCTAAATACTCTCCAAACTTAATAATCACAAAGGCACATTCCCCTTACTTGTCAATCTTTGTAGTGGATTTCGTAAGTCACATTTCAACCATTTATTTCTATTTAAGTATTTCTGCTTGTCCCAGTTTTTCCCATGACACTTCAAAATTGTCCCTTGCCCGTGCCAATTATTCCCCGCTTTCTAAAATTGTGCATGACAATGACCCTCTCCTTAGAGTCTGTCAGCCAAAGCCACAGTGATCACAGAGGGGAAAGATGACTTAAAGAAATCAGAAGTAAGTGAAAAGCCATCTTAGAAGCAAAGAACCCCGGCCTCTAGACAGCACAAAAAAATAGTTGTTTTTCTTTTCTTCTTCAACCTGAGCTACACATTTAATTCTGCCAACTATATTCCTTACTCCTCCTATCCTCCCTTTCCCATTTTTCACCCTTTCCAGTTCACAAAGATTGCCATCTTAACTTCTGCACATTCTGCACAGTCAAAAAGAGAAGGTTTTGGCTCCACTTTATCAGTGGATGCTCACAAAATACTGTTTGCAGCAGCAGAGACCTGCTCCTCTGGAACAGCCTCACGAAAAGACAGTTGAAGTGTTGAGGAGGGAGGGAAGGAAAGGAAGGGAAGTCACAGGCTTCCTGCTATTAAAAGCCAAATTTAAACCCTTTCTACATCAAAAGGGCCTCTGTTGTTGGCAGTAATGCAAAGAGTAGAAAATTTGGTTGATACGGTTTCTTCATTATGCTTAAAAGGCAGCTCTTCCATGTTAAAGACCAGGAACACTGGAAGAATACTGTGGGGGGAAGCCACACTCAACATTTTCCATGGGATTGCTGCAGGAAGACGTCAGAGGACAGCACGGCCACCTGAAGCCATTCTGCAAGAGCTGGAAGCAGGCTAAGCCCTTCCAAAAAGCTCCATGCAGAAGAACCTGTGCTGTAGAGCATGCCTTGCTTCTCTCCAACACTCTACTCCCCTTACCAATGCCACAGCACTCTTCCATCCCACACACCACCTTCACAACAGCAACAGAAAAAAAAGAAATATATTTCTTTCTCTAATTCAACTACAGATTATAAAAGGAACATTGAAAAGAAATAGTCTTTACTGTAGTTAACTTGCCTACAACTTTAACCACCTTCACATTAATCTTAGCTTTAACTATTCAGTACATTAATTACCTGGAGCACTTGACTCCATACAGTTCCTCAAATAATTAATTAGCTAAAGGGACTGGGAATTGGAGTCCCAGAGGAAATTCTAGTTTTGTACAACTACGTAGATTTCACCTTGTTAAATGCTACAACAATTCACCTAAAGGCACATGATAACTACATCTATTTAGGTGCAGAATCCTAAAACCAAACCAAATAAAATTCCCTCACACTCACTTGAAGTAGGCCAGCATTTTCAGCCCTGGATATCCTGTTTAGTCACCAGAAAGAAGAGTAACACTGAATAAGAGTAACACTGAATAAAAACTTTTGATTCCCTCGTTCATAGCATTAGACATTTTTCCTAACAGGTATCCCTCTCTCTACCTCAAACATCCATTGCCAAAGGGCAACCAAACCAAAGGCAAACAATTTTTAGACAGGACTTTAAACCGCATTTCTTTCAAAGCACAAGAATAAGCTGCACCAACAGAAATAATTCCAAACTAGTTATGTACAAGTACACTAAAAGAAAAGTCTCCTCATCTCCAGCGTATTACTGTTTTCACCACCTCTCTCCTCCTATTCATCACATCAGCTGTGGTGTTGTATGCAAACACATTTATGTTCCAGAGCAACGGATCAGGACACGAAGAGAAATAATGCTTTGCTCTTTCTACCCTTCTGAAAAAACCTCCATGCTATTTCTCTCATTAGCTGAATCCCACATCATTCTGCCACAGGGCAAGCAGGGTAGAAAGGGAATGAATCAGGTAAAAAGGGTAACGGAAAGCAAGACAACATAGAGAGCAGCTAGTTATTTGGAAGAAAATACAAGTTACTTAAGGACAGATGTGTAACTTGCAAGAACATCAAAACACTGAAAAACAGCCTGCTCCCTGCTGTGAAGTATATGTTATGATCTACTGATTAATTTTGGCAGTAGAACCCTAAAAATGATGCATTGTAACGTACTGCTTGTACACTTTAAATATACCACACTTCTGTGTTGGATTTTTATGCACCTCAGTATTCCAACACTATGACCCACCAAAGGACAAAGGACAAAATGCCATGGGTGGACTATCCACAGCTCCTGAGCGCCAGGCAGCTCCCCTGCAATTCCTGCATGGTTCCTGCACCAGGCTATGCCCTGTGATTGGCAGCAGGGCTGTGCTGGCACAGGGCTGCCCCGTAATCCAAATCCCTTGCTATGAGAAGGCAGAAGCCAGCAGAGCCTCCTCAGGCCAAACTTGCCATGTTGCCCTGGATTCCAGCTGCAGGCTCAGCTCTGCCCAAACCTACAATGCAAAATGAGACACTCGAGGAACCCACTGCTACTGCAAATCCCGGTGTGTCCCAGTCCCTCGCCAGTTCTGCACAGGTCTCTGGGCTCCCAGTTCCACACAGATTTGGGTAAGCAGCTTGTAGGGTTGAAGTTATCTACCCATATCATACACCATCCATTACACAGCATCATTATCCTTTTAAGAGCATCCACATGCTTAAAAACCTAGAAAAACCGTGTTGATTAAATGGATTGATACTTTCAAAGGCACCAGGGATTCTTCACTTCCACTTTCATTTATGAACTTTTTACTCAGCACCCAATATTGAGAGCTGCTCAACCAAGTCAACTCATGGAAGTCTTTGAAGTCACACAAGTCTTTTAAGAGGTTTCTGGTAACAAGAGCAGCCTAAAGGACAGAGACAGCTCAGCAGTAACAGGATGCAGGACTAGGTGCTTATGAAAAAGTTGTTTTGGAAAAAGAAAATCTTCGTTATAAAGAGCAGCTACAAACATGTAGCACATAATGTATTTATTATGAATCAGTCTGAAGTTTCATCCAAAAGACTGTGTACCTTATCCTGAACTATCATTTGCTGATTAGGAAGAAGTACTGTCCAGGCTCCTTGGCTAAACTTTTAGCTCAGATATTCTTATTAAAGAATTAACTACTTGAAGACTAATGAAAGCTTAACCTTCCCAAAAAAGCAGGATTCACAAAACACATGATACCACTAAAAGCTAAAGGATGGCAATACAAAACTGTTATGTTTGGAAACAAGCAAGACAAAACCAATAATACAATCTAAAAAAAAGAAAAAAAAACCACAGAAAATAAGCTTTGAAATTTGAACGCTTTGATTCAATCAGTGGTAATTTAGCAGGTTTTGGTACACACACGTACATAACTGCAAGCATAAATTAACATACAGAAGACTCTCTTCCTACTCTCTAGCAAAGTTAGTCGGAAAGCTAGCAAACACAAATTTTTCTCACATGAAGGACAAGATATCCATTTTCCCTATCTTAATGCCATTCCCCTCCTCACAACTGCCAAATAACTGAACAGATATTAGGTGCAAAAATAAAAGCTTTTAGGAAGATAATTTAACACAAACATCTGGACAAGCAAATGCAACAAAATCCCCAAAATTCAGAGTATTATTTCATTCTGTCAGGAGACAGAAAATAAAGCCTTACTTGCTCTAAATAAAGAAAATTGTGCTCATTTTGTACACTGACACAAGGAATGTTTACAGCAATATGAATCAGTGTGCCATAGCTGAGGTAAATCAGTGTCAGCCATGTTGTGAAAGAAACTGCAGTTAACAAACCCACAAAACTCAAGACTTAATCAAATCAGCTCTGCCTTGATATAAATAATTTCACACTGTTAGATCTTATTATTGGTGCCTGACTTCTTCAGGTTAATGTCTATTAATCTCATCTAAAAATACACATCCAAATTCTAGAGACAGTGAAACAGCAGCAAGAGGAAAATACACGAGATACAAACCAGGAGCACTGACTGCGGCGCGAAGGAGGAAGGTACGTTCTAAAGTGAAAAAGCAAATGCACTTACTCAGCATTAAATCCATTCACGTGCAGGATCCTCATCTGCTTGACTATTGTGCTTTTACCGGATTCACCAGCACCTAGAAAATGAAAGTAAATCAATTTCAGAAGGAAGCACAAGTGATTAAGGGACACACTACAATTTTTTTCTTCGGGGTAAAATCGAGAAAGTTGGGTTTCTCAGTGAAAGAGCGAAAAGTGAAAGAAATAATTGCCACTGGAAACTTCAGTTGTAGCTAAAAATAAATGCCCAGCTCAAGTCATGTGTCAGATCTGAATCTTGGATCATTTCACTGTCCGTTTTTCCAGTGTCAATGTTAAAAGCAGACTGCAGTACTTGGAAAGAAAATGGACAACTTCAACATTTTATAGAGAAGACGACAGGGAACGTCATGACCTGGTTGCCTTGTCACTACTATCTGACAGAGGGAAAGACTGACTGAAGTCCCTATTAAACCAAAGAAATTTTGTGATATCCTTAAAGAATTCTAAGTTTGGCTGCAGTTCATCATCACCCAGTCAAACTCCATAACTTAAATCACAAGGAATAAAATATGCAGATACTCACATTTGAAAAAGGAAGGCATCCCTTTAAGCCTCCACCCACAAAGCTACAAAAAACCTCCTCTTATTTGTGCCTTGTAAGCAGCCTCCCACCCTCCCTACATGTTCCAAAATCAACCCTACACACGACGAGACGCAGAGACCACCTTTTGTGGCTGCCTGCTCCCAAGAGCTCCCCCTCTGCTCTCCCCTGCTCCCCCACTCCGTACCTGCAGTGCAAAAACCCCACTCCACTTTACTCCAGTTTCCATAAGTAGATGGATGCTATTTCTGCTGTGCTGCTCGGATGCCAGTGCACAGGGCAGCCCATCTGCCTATAGTACCCGTTTTTCCATGCACGCTGAACAACTCCAACAGCAGCATTTAATTGAGCTGCTCCACGCTGCCAGATCGGCAGCTTTCTATATAAAGCAAACATATTTTTGCATGAGTAGTATCATAACGTGGCAAAATTCAGAAAGACTCCCCTTAGTGTCTCCTGGCTACTCGTTTACTCCCCTCCTCAGCCTGTGTCTCACCCACAGGAACCGTACGTCTGTGGCAGAACGGGCAGGGAGGTACAGTTTGTATTTATAGGATGTCAGGCCTCTGCTAGCACACACTGACAGCACAAGCCTCCATTTTGAGCCTCATGTTCAAAACTGTATTATAGCAGTCACATTTCAAAGTTCATTTTCTCACAAAAGCTTTCCCCCTCTGCTTTCTCCCTTCCTTTCCTTCGCCCTCATGAATTCCCAAAAGTCCTCCTCTGCTCTCCATAAAACCTGCTTGCATGTTCTGCCACTTTAATCCCAGAGCCTTACTCCTTTTTCCTCTCCTTGCTCACTGGTGTTTTGGAAGCATACAGAGAGCAGTTTTTATCTACAGCTCTTTATTTAAACGCCACTTCTCCCCTAAACTACTATTTTATACCATACACCTTCTGTCTGATCGGGCAGACTGCATCATGCAATAAACACAGGTGGCAAAACCAATCAAGAATTAGTATCTTGGGATAAGATAGAGAGACTGGATCATCTTCACAACTAAGAATAATTCACAAAGGCAGTATCTGATACAGTCATATGTCCACTTAAAAATTAATAACAACTAAATTTCAGCCGTAACATTAAGTCACATCTTATATTTATAAGCATTGGGAGCCAAAATCTTTACTTCACTTGGGCCAAGAAGGAGGTTGGACAGTTGTTACATTTGCTATAAACACATACGGTTTGGTATTGACACACCTGGGTTCTCTGGATCGGATACAACACCAGTGAACGAAGATGAAGTATTACATTTCTCCATAAGTCTAGCTCTATATTTGGCTGCTTATTAAGGCCATATTCTCACCAACAATTACACACACGTTTGTGTGTAATTCACCACCAAGGAGAGTTCCATTAATTTCAGGGAGACTGCTCGTGGCAGCAGGGCAAGCACGTGTGTACAGCAATGGGGCCTACGAGCAGCAGCATAAACCCATTAGAATATTCAGCGGCTCTTCTTTGTTGTTATTTGAATATGATTTGAAAAAATTAAGAACACTTTCCAAGTGCCTGGCTTCTTATTTCATGTGTCTTATACAGGAAACGTAACATAATAATAGGGAGATGAGCTTTTATATTTTTTACCAGTGAGTCTGAGTTACAGACTATCCTCAATTTGAGGCAGAAACTGTAACAGCTGAACTATCACTTTAAAACACACACATAGATGACTTTCCTGCCATCACTAAATACACACAAATTTTTATTTCCAAGTATCTAAACTATTTTTCAACCACCAAAACTAAAGAAAACAGAAAGAAAACCCAGGCAAGCCCATCATGTTTCTGTTTGCTGAAATTTTGCCTCTTACGAAAGCAACCCGTCTGATGACAAATAGCTTCTACGTATCTACGTAATGTTCAGCCTGAAATCTGGAAGTCCAAGACATTTCCCAAGAGCTGAAGTCCAAATTACCCTGTTAAAAGATTTCTACTGAAGCCCTGGCAGGCTCCTCAGTGCTGCAGGTGCTGCTGTAGCCCCAGTCACTCTCCATTTACATTAAGTCTCTTTCTTCAAATGAGTATTTTAAAGATTTTACTGGTGATAGTACACTTCCAAATTCACCAATTCACTTCAAAAATTCTTTTTTTTTTCCCCCTTCAGTCAGGCTTTTTTCCCCCCAAAACTGAGTCAGCTCGGCAAGGCCTAGCCTGTGCTCCACGCTACAGCCCTGCAGAACGTGCACAGGCGGTCCCTCGGCGTGACCAAAACAACCCACGGCTCGTAACTGCATCTGATCTTAAAACACTACTTCAAAATACTCTGAAATAACCAGCCTGACAAACACTTGCTTGCCCTCTCCGATATCGATATATGGACCTTTCCCTTCCTTGAAAGCCACAGCCCGCATTTGTAAATGTCTCTCCTGAAAAACACGAGCAGGTAACCCAAACGAGTCGCTGGAACAGCACCTGGAGCCCGGCTCTGCCAGGGCTCCAACGCGCGGTACCTCAATTCCTGGTGCGACAGCGGAGGGTGCCGAGCCCGCCGGGGCCGTGCCCGCCCGGCCCTGCGCTGCTCCGCGGCCCCAACGCGGCCGCGCTTCCCTCCGGGACCGACATCCTCCCTCCGTTTCCCCCAAACGATTCCCCGACTTCCTCCCTTCCTCTTCCTCCTCTCCCCGGCCTGGCCGCACGTCCCTCGGCACCCCGGCCCCGGCGCGGAGAGCGGTGTCCGGCCCTCCGACAATCACCGCGCCGCTCGCCCGCGGCCGCTGTCACTGCCCTGCCCTGTTTATCTCCCAGGCTCCCCGCGGGCCCCTCGCCGCGGCATCCCCGGCCCCCTCCCCACGCCCGCCCGAGG
>VZRS01011158.1:390822-417728 GCA_013398055.1 Ifrita kowaldi
GCGGGGTGGGGCGAGCGGGCCCACACTGCACGCTGGGAGCGAGCGGGGCCGCTCACATGATGCCCGCGTCACCCCGCTCCGCCGCCGGCGCCCTCTTCGAACCGGCCCCGCCGCCGCTCGGGGGCCCCGCGGCCGCCCGGAGCCTCCGGCGGCACCGCCCGCCCCCCGCTCCGCGGGATGGAGGCACCCGGAGCTGGGCTGGGAGTTAATAGGATTCTGAATAAATTGTACGGGAGTCGCGCCCCGCGGCGCTTCGTGCTACGCTTGGAAATAATTAATGTGGAAGTTATGGTAGTGAATGGTTTGTGTCTGGGTTTGGGTGGATGCGCTTCCCGGGCGCGGGGCTGCTCGCTCGCACCCCGCGATTCGCCGGGCTCCATCCCGGCCAGGACGGGGGGGCTTAAGGTACCTGGGGATGCCGTGTGCACTAGCAGAGTACCACTGGATGCACACACTTGCTTCTACATACGGTTTTACCCCTTGTCTACCTCCATTCTCTTCTCTAAAATATGTTTTGGAAACCCCATTACAAGAATTACGCAACTTATGAGTTACACCTGGAAAACAAAGCCTGGCGCTTTGCTCTTTGTATAACCCTGTTCACTAAAATACACAGGTAGATTTTCTCTATGCACACACCCCGACACAAGAGTTAGTGAAATGTCCTTTACTATACAAATATTATTTACCCTCATTTGCAAAATTCGATTACATTGTTCCCACGAACACACCTTCTTACATCATTCAGTTTCTACATTTAGAAACACCCACAGTAAAATAATTATGTGAATAGAGCAAACAACTAGGAGGTCACAGCTAATGTCATCAAATACATCTGTTGAGCTGCCCTTGCTGAAAGAGTGGGGGACCTCAGGGAACATCACAATCACTATTTTTAAATGCCACAGAGCCTAAGAGTTCTGGAGTCACTGGAGAAGAGACTCTTACTGGTGTCTCTAGGTGTTCTTTTAGGCTAAGAGCAGCTTTGAAAGGTCTGAGAGAAACTTGGCTCAGCAATGCCCAGATTCATCTGAAGCAAAGATGGTAATAATTTCTCATATCTTTTATAGGTTATTTATTTGTATAGTTTCATGTAATACACAATATTCAAATATATTTTAACTGTGGAGTTTACAAGGCATAAAGGACACAAAAAAGCAGAATTCAGACTGAAAATTATAAAGCCTCATACTTTTTTTATGGTTTCAGGTATGAAGAGAATGCAGAAATGCCAGTACCTGTCACCTCACACAGGAGGGAAAATCTGCCCCAGCCTCCAGGCTTTGCTTCCCTCCGGGTCCCACTGCGGGGGGAGTCCATCTCAAGCTCAAAACATGAAGGAATACACAAACAAGATGAAAATTATTGTTGGAGATATACAAAAGGCTAAAATCTTGGTGAATGGTGTCCATACAGGATGGGTAAATATGCCAAAGCATCCATGGACAAGGGAGTCGTGGCTGTGCAAATGCTGTTGTGCAGCAATGCACACCCATCCCTTCCCAAACAGAAACCAGGACAGGCTCTGCGAGGTTAAACTCTGACAGGAATCACTGCCCCCCTGCTGTAGATACCCCGTGCCTCTGTCTCTAGGCTAAGCAAAGCGTGAGGTAGCTGAAAAAGAAAAACACTCAGCTAATTCACAAAGCTCCCAGTTACTTACAACAGAATTAAGAATTAGCTCCTTGTATTACAAGTGTTACTAAAGTGTGAAAGTGTCAAAAGCTACAGAAAACAAAAAGAAAACTCCCACATTGTGTAACTTATCAGCAATTACAGACTTTTTTTGTCTTTCTGAAATATGACAGGACTCAGGACATCAGGCACCACCTGCACTTTACAAACCCAGTGAACTGCCACGAGTTTTTTCACTGCTGTCCTGATTAGGAGCCCATCATTTGAAGAGTGAGCATACCAACACATTAGCTGTTCTCACTCTTTTTTATTTGTTTAAGTAACATAATACTGCTAATGTGTCTTTGGAGTAAATTGTGTTTCTTATTAGAACTAGTTCCATTAGCTTCCATCTTATAGAAATCCATGAATTTCAGTTTCACGAGACTCCTGCCATCAGAAGGGTAAGTGCAGACACAATCTGACCCCTGACTCACCACAGAATTAAAACTTGCTTCTGAAGAACCTGCAGCCTTAGGAACAAATAATGCAAAGATAAAATAACTATATTGTATGGGCATAGTGCCTCTGTGATAAAAGTCTAACTATTTGAAGCTTGAAAATAGGGTGTTAAAGGACACTGCTGCATGCTAAATGCAAATCTTTTCCAAAAAGGTAAGGTAACAAGAACGTGGAAATGGCTGTAAAAGGACATCAGAAGACTTACAGCTATTGACTCAATCCTGCACTATTTAAATTAATGGGAAATACAAGGTTGCACACAGAAGATTGAGAGTATTGCACCTTACAGATTAAATTAAAATTCATTGATATTCCTTCTGTGTTTGAATAGAATAGAGGCTGTTGTTTTTTATTTTTCAGTCTAAAGTAAATGCAAAGACTCTGACACACCAACATGCATCTCAGTGTAAGGATGTCACAAAAAGAACAGGAGGTTTGGCAGTATGAAACAATATTCTGCTGTTTTCACTTCTCAAACCAGAAAGGATCTCACAAGGAGAGGCAGCAGGATAATTCAAAGCAATAATATTTCAACTGACTATTTGGGAGAAAAGGAGGATGTAAAAAAGTTCCTTGTATCTATAATCCATTTCAGACCACTTGATAGCTTTAGCTAGTAGATTTTTAGTCTCATTGACCTAATTTCTATTACATCCTAATGAAAATCATCAGATCTCTTAATTTTCTTAACTTCTTTTTTGAAAGATGAATTCTTTTTCCATTTTCCTTCCACAGCTTTTGCCCCAAAATTTACTTCCTGGTGTCTGAGAATGAAGAAGGATTTGTAACAATATCCTAATCCTGTAAATAAACCTGAACTTTACTCAGTTGAGCAGTCCTATTGAAGTGCGTAACTTAAGCAGACTTTACTCTTCCCAGCTAGGACAACTATATTAGCTTGATCTGGAAATGGGTAAAAAGATTTAGATATAAAGTAGAAGCAGACTTTCAATAGCAGTAGGAGAGAGAACCTGTTGAAAAGTTCACATCTTTTATGCTTCCCTCACTCTATATACATAAACTTCTGTCCTTTTAAGATTTCCATATAATACCTGCTGATACAATCGCTCAAGAGGACCTCAAGAAAAATACAATCTTTTTACTTTATATCTGACAGACTGATACACATATTTCAATGCATTTTCCTTGTGGTAGTCTCCCTTCTTGTGCATGAGGATATTCACACTTGCATAGGTAAGAGACAAGGAAATACTGTTGTGAAATTCACAAACGTTGGCTGGAAATGTAGATGCAAGACTTGGTTTTGGAGTTACTATTGTCTTAACAGAGTAGATTCTGAGCCTTTTGAAAAACGGCTTTTCAGACACATATTTCATGTTGTTCTGTTCTTTTCTCTTTTTAACTATATGGATAAAACTTTCTGCTTACAGTTCTGATGTTGCATCAGTTTTACTCTCAATTGACCAGAATCAGGCTCTGAATTCACTCGAGTTACTCTTTGTATTTACAGCTGGTTATGAGACCCAGATCAGATGCCCATCTTACCCCACAGCTTCCTCCCGAACCCTCCAGGTGACAAACACCCTCATTTTCTATTGCAAATAATTCACATTTGTTAGTGAGTTGAAGGCACTGAGCACTTGGATGCCTCCAGTAAAGAAGAAGTGGTTAACTAATTTTCAGATGGGAAAGTTGTGCAGTTCCTTACGGGCTCTTGCTGTCCACAGTGAATGTGACCTCGTAAACTTTTGGCTGTGAACTGTGGGGGTGGAGTTGTGACCAAGCCAATGTGCTCATTTGGAAGAGAAGACACAGACGACATCTCGCTCCAGCATCCCTTAGCAACTGGACTGAAATGGCACTGCAGCCTCTGAGGAGGTTGTCAGCCTTCCTCGCCTCTGGAATAGCCTGTACTCCAGTTCTTACCACAGCTCAGGAGACACAGCAGAGAGGACAAAATTCGTAGCTCAGAAAGTAAAAGCAACAGTGCTGATCTAATTGTACAATTTCCTTTGTTTGTTGGTAGGAAATAGCGTATTTTCAGCAAGTCTTTTCCATGGAAGGATACAGAACTCAATTAACCTGGGGAACACATGAAACAAATGGTTCTTATAGCAACACCTGGATTTTTGTTCAGGAGCCTACATTACCCCATGCTTCATTTTGCTGTCCTACAAATCCACAGTGCCGTGGCTGAGCAGTTGGAACTGACCTCCCTCTTTTAAAAGCAGGGATTAACTCTGGAACAGATTGACTCTTTCAGTTAAAGGACATTTTTTAATAGCACACACTGTATAGTTTTGTGTATGGATACCTCACTGGCTTGAAGTTAGTTAAATTTAGGGTCTTCATCCTGGACTGGTAGTTGAGTATCAAACCTACCAACCTCAATGTATTTAATCCCCAGTAAACTTAATCTTTTAGTTACAGATAAGGATTAATTAAGGTTCTGATTTAGACTTAGATCAGTGGGGGTTTTTCATCTAAAAAAAACTGCCATGGCTTCTTGCAGTGACTCAGGTCTGCTGCTCATGTTTTCCTTAGATGGAGCCATCCTCCACGAGCTATGGAGCTATCGTCCTGAAAATCCTTTGGACTCTGGGAAGAACGAAACGTGGTGATAAAAAGGGAGACGGTTTCAAAGTCTCCAAATTACCCTTTGACCTGCTGAACAAGGAACCTTTGAGTAATCTCAAGCCCGTTTAAAGGAGAAACAAACAAATTAAAGCCAAACAATAATCTAAAAAGGAAAACCAAAGCAAACAGATTGGAATTGGAGCAAGGATTCAATGTGGGGTTTTTTTTATCTGTTTCCTTTGTGGGGGCCAGAACAAAAATCACTTTAAAAAGCATTCAGAGGTAAACAAGGTAGGAAATGCAGCCATTACCAATCAAACCCTGGGAGGGCAAAGCAGGATCATCACGTGAAAGGACAAGTTTGTCTGTCAGATGGGAAGAAGTAAGTGCAATGAAACGAGTATTGTCAGGGAGGAATTAATGCACCACTAATGTATTCAATAAAGAACAAACGCAAAACACTTAACTACAGATACTCCAAAACAAACACAATGAAAAGGAGATACTTCTCTCTCTGGCAAAGAAGAATTTTTCCATACAGAAATTCTAAACTTTAAAGGGATTTTTGTTTTGTTTTTAAATAAAAACAAGCCCGAAGTCTACTAATAGAATTAACCAAGATCTTCCTTTAAACCAAAGAAAAGAAACCCCTTGCCTCCCTCCTTTCACTTCGAGGCTTTCCCTCAGAAACATTAAAAGAGACTTTAAGGAACTCATGGAATTATGAAAATAACACACTGAGCAAGAGCTTTTCACGTAGTAGCTTTTCTTATTTTCATGTAGTTCTTTTTCTTGATATTCCTTCTCACTCCTCATGCATTCTGCACTGCACTTTATTAAAAAAGAAAAAAACCCTCTTATGTAACAGAAGTAGCAGCACATCCTAGCGCTCCACATAACACATATGGAATGCCGATTAAAAAAAAAAATTGGAACAAGTCTTTTCTCCTATTTAGTTTCAGTATTTGTCAACATTCACTGCAGACCTACCCCTGACTGCAAACTTTTTTCATAAAGAAATATCCTGCTTTAATCCTTGTTACGTTTGGGTCACAAAGCCCAGGGAGGCAGTTGTAGCAGAGGCTGTTTTCTAAATACTGCTTATAGTTAATTCCTGCAAAGAAGCACGAAACTGCCAAGCTTTTCTCCTGCCCGGGGGTCAGCAGAGGAGAGGAGGCTCCTGCCTTCACCTCCCCAGCACACAGGGCAGCCCAGCACCAGCCACAGCTCCCACTGGAGCAGGGTGGCAGCTGGGGCTGAGCCTGAGCCAGCCTGACTCCGGGAGCACGGTGAGCCATCCCTCCATGCCAATATTATTTATTACTGACACTGCATTCTCATTTTATGGTGCATAACAGGAAAGGGAATAAGAAGATTGTTAAAATAGTTCTTGCTAAGTTGTCACACAGGTTTTAATGTGCTGTAAACATTCCTCTCCTTCTTTTGCATTTTTTTAAATAGAATGACGTCCAGGCTTTCATGCTCAAAATAACTTTACATTTTAGTGCTAGCAAACCACAATACTCTCAATACCAGGAGCTATTAGAGACGATCTGCAAGGAAAACAGGACTGTGATTTTGCTACTCTGCCTCTGCATTGCTAAAGGCCTAAAAGTGTTCCTTTTGAAAAAGGCTATTTTCTCCCATCTTTTTCTTTAGATGAAAAAACGTTAAGTCTAGGTCCTAAGATTACATACTGACACAGTTATAGAATAGGGGTCTTTTGTACCCTGTTTTTCCTGGAAGAATCTGTCTGTCTGGCAAACTAACAGCACCATTACATCTTAAGTGCCTTGATGTTAAATTAGAGTGCCCCACGCGCCCTAGGGCAGTTGCAGAATTTAGACCCTTTTTGCAGTGAAAAAGTCTTTCTGGTGTGGGGGGTTTTTTTGTGTCTGTTAGATTTTAGAAATGCATATGAACCAATTGATTGTCTCCAAGGCTTTAGGTGCACAGTGAAAGGTTTTCTTTGTTGCTCTATCTCAGGCAAAGCCAGGAAAGACACCCATGACCAGGGCTGTGGGAAGCAGGCAGGAGCTGGGTCAGAACCTGTGGTGCAGCACTGGATTTTGCCTCTGCAACATCAAAACCAGCAGAGGTGAAGGATTATTCCCTCCTGTGGACCCAGCTGGGGGATGATCAGACCTGAGTGCTCACAAACTGTGAATGGAGACGAGGCGAGCGTGGGGATCAAACAGGGGAACAGGATCCAGCAGACCTGATCTACTGCAGATGGTTCAATCCAGCACAGCCACGGATCTGTGGGTGACCTTGGACGAGCCACTTCCCTTTTTTGTGCCTCTTTGTCCAGCTATCTTTTATCTGCCTCTCTCTTACAGGTTGTGAGCTGTTTGCTTCCGACATGTCTGCACAGCACTGAGAACCAAGGGGCCCTGGTCTCACTGGTGACCTTTAAGCCCTTCTGCTACATGTTTCATCATAAAATAATTATTCAAAAAGGAAGCAAGTTTTTTTAATAGTCTGTCTTCCTTTTCTTAACACCACTTAAACTCAGACATTTTCAGCAACATTTCATGAAAAAAAAAATAGGCTCTATTCAAAATCTTAATGCTGTTTCTCTTAAATGAAAATGGTGAGAAAACTGCTAGTACTCTGTCAAGTCCGTCTCCCACAGGCCCTCCAGCAAACCCAGGGAAAGCTAGAACCAGCATGCTTGCTACATTCAAAGTACCAGACAAGGATACTTTTTATTTTGAAAATAGAAAAAAAAAAATGCCTGCACACTTCTCACTCTTTCTTTGCCCACCATGAAGCACCCACCAGGAATGAAACCCAGTGCTGTGTTCTTCTGCAGGTCACTCCCAGTTTGCTTTATGCTCTCTGGTGTTACAATAACGAATTTGTTTTTCCATTGCTCCCTTGTCTAACTGTGACCTGTTCCCTTCTGAAGCAATCGGCTTTTTACAGCTCCGTCTCTGCTGTGCAAACAGAGAACGAGCATGGCCGAGCCCCCGCAGCTCTGGGGCCAGGAGCTCCCTCCACCCCGGACCTGGACCCTCTTCCCGGGTGTCATCCCCAGAGAATGAGCTCCCCAAAATCTCCCACTGCCCACGGCGAGCCCCCTCCCCTCTGCTCGGTGGGATCACAGCCATGTCAGCATTCCCATGTTTGATGGAAAGCCCTTGGAACATCCAGGGAACCAGGGATGCTGTAAGGGGCCGGGGATTCGATGGCTTTGAGCCTGCTGCCACCACCTCTGCAGCCCCATAAAACACAAGAGTGGCTGGTAACCCTCCCTGCCCTCAACCCCAGCCCTGTCCCCTCCAGCCCTGTGCCGTGGGACACCTGGAAGATGCCGGATCCCCCCGGCCCCGGCAGTCCCAGGCCAAAGGCAGGGCCCTCCTGCGTGGCTGCACTTCACACCCTATATATAAAATACACAGCTGTACAGTGAGTCTGAAACATTCTTTCTATGAACTGGTGTTACTGAAGGATATATATACTAACTCCATACATGTGAGAGTTAAGGAAGATTTGTCCAAGGAACTACTTCCAGAGGAAGTGCTGGGCAGCCACATTATTTGTTTTATTTAAAATGATTTCAGGCTCGATAATGTCTCTTTATCAAAACTACACATGTGCTGAGCATGCACAGTGCTGTGTGTTGTGAGCCATACAGGAAGGGGTGGATTTAATTTATTTCTTTATTATGAATATTGTGGTGCTGTGAGGAGAATCCTGGCCGACAGCGTGAAATAAAGCAAAACTTTCAGAGGATATTTTGGGAGCTGAAGTTCCTGTGCTGCCTTTTCAAATTCAGTCTTAAATTCTGTATTCCTAATCCTCTGTTCTGTCTGGACCATTTCATAAATGGACATGTATATTATTACAAAGCTGAGCAAGTACCTCCTAACATTTGCCATTAATATTCATTTGAAAGAAAAATGGAGTTTCAGTTTCCTGGTTTTCCTTCCCTCGAGTGAGGAGACCAGTGAAGGAGTTTATAAATTCACAATTCTGACAGGCAAAAGGGACCAAGGCAATTGTGACACACCAAAAATAGTTCTCCATCAAAATGATAACCCTGTTTTATTTTGCAAACATAATTTTGGCTATAAGGTTTGTTTACATGTATTTGGTCTCATAGCCCCCATGGTTGATCAAAGCACTCTGTACCCAGCTGAATGACAATGGCCCAAAGCAGAAAGAACCACCATGACCAGCACAAACCATCTTTCAGCATAGAAATAAAAAGAATTAATTCTTCCCCACCCTAAAAGCTGGTTTGGAGGGAAGAAAGTGGGCTAGAAAGAATGGAATTCTGACTCCCTGTGGGTCAGTGTGGGCTGCACTGGAGGGAAGGCAGAAGAGCTGCTGGGTGTAGGGACCATGACCCACTCTAACACACACCAGCCACAAGACCAAACTGTGCAGCAGCAACTTGCAAGAATGCTCTTTTTCAGTGATCTGTATATGCTTACAACTGCTTAAGAGTAAAGTTAAAAAGGCTAAGAAATTCCTTGCCCAAGGATGAATGAAAGATTTCCTGCTACCAGAGAGCTGAAACTGAGATTGTGTCATGAATTAAGAATGTGAAGAGCTGAAGCAGCGCTTCCACCAGCTAAAAAATGGACTGTGGGATCTCACTGCCCCAAAGAGTGTCCTCAAGCAGGTCTCTTTATGGAAGCATCAATATGAAGTCTGCAATGACCAGGTGAGAGGTAGCAGCAGGACAGAGGTTCACTGGCAAGCACTCCAAACTGATCTACATAAAGAAAAGGTGGGACAAGACATGACAGAAATAACCCACCATGGCTTGAGACCTCCTGCCCTAACAACAACTATGTAATTGTGAGAGTCTCTTAATACCCAAGTAAGAAACCTTTTTATTGCATCAAGTTCTCATGTCTAGACAGATCCACATCACAGAATGAATCACTACCTTTGAAGACCCGAGCTGAAGAGCACTCCATGGTGGAAAGCCACTATCTGGGCACATCAACACTTGGGGAACAATTTTCTGGAGACAGGTTTTTCAGTACATTTCAGTAAGGTTTACTGGCTGTGAGAAACTCTGGTTTTCCAACAATATCCTTAAAGGACTGATAAGAAAGCAGTATAGGCTTAGCAAAGGAACCTCTTAAACACAGAGTCTTAAGTCTTCAAAAATACCCCAACTTCAGCCCCCACCAAAAAAATTAAAAAGCTAACAAAAACACATAAGCAAGGCAAAAACACATGGAAAAAAGCAAAAAGGCTTGAATTGATCTCTTAGCCTGATGATACCTTTCCTAACAGCAACAATTCTGCCTCCTCTCTGTCTAGAAACTTTTACTTCTTTGTGAGACAGCACCTATTCCTTAAATAATGGGAACTCTTCTGCCACTCTTCTTCGGCTTCAAAGATTCTTTTTGTTTTTTTCCAGAACTGCCAATCAGCTGCTCTGCAAAATGGTCACTGTCTTACAGAATTCTTTTCCTCAGTTATTCTGGATGATTCCCAGCTTTCTCACTTGCCCTCTTGGAGGTGCTCCTCTCCCTGGCAAGGACACAGGGCATCTCCAACATGCGCCTGTATTTTAATTCAGCACAGATGTTAGAGCACAGGGCGAAAGATTCGGTGAAGGTGAAGGTGTTCTCAAAACCACAGTTTGACTCACATATGCCCCCAAACAATCATACATTAGCAATTATAATGATCTTTAATTAAAAAAAGAAATATGTTGCTGCTCTTACAGATAAGGATCTATAGAAATACTTGTATAGATGCCATGAAAGTTTATTTTTCAAACTACATTTCAGTGAGGGAATTTTTAACTACCTTACCTGCATTACTTGAATTCTACTCTAAAATGAACTTCTTTGAAGTTTTCTTATTAGAAGAGCTTTAAAAATAAGCAGTTTGAATTATTTTTCTATGAACCACCTAATCTTCTTAAATAGTAAATAGTTAACTTCATCTTAAGTCATTCTACTTGGAAAAAAGCAATGAAAAAGCAGTAGGTTCACCCATCTAGCCCTACATTTTCTCTAAATTTCATCTAACCTCTGATTGTTACAATTTTTCATGGTAAAGCCTTCTGAGTGTTTTTAGCCAACAGACTTTGGCTTTTATACTGGAAAGTCTGTTATATAAATGTCACTTTCATTTATATCTTCAGATATAACAAAGTCATTAATGCAGTTGATTCCTAAGAAAACTTACATTTTAGAAACTTCTTCTAACTCTGGTACTGCATAAACACATCTAATGCAGAGCATGAGAAGATAATACCTTGGAGATGCTACACATTTTAAGTCAGGAGTAGAAGCTAAATTCTCACTCTTCTTGATATGAACATCAGTTGTCAATGACACATTTCGTTTCCAGAGAGCCACGATCTCCTAACTACATTTCGTAGCTGCACTCACGTTATTCTGTAGAGAGTTGTGGCTTGGATCCTAAGGTCTCACAAGACAAAAATTTGAGGTTGGATGCCACGGCACTAAAATTGCTCTTCAGGAGATTCCATCACTGTTGAAACCAGAACCCAAAAAGCCCTCCCCTCCTGTTTTTTAATCCTGCTCAAAACCAAATATTGGAAGCAGGTTAAGATCTACAAACTAACAGATCTGGCCTCTTGCCATGTGCCATATTAAGATGCCATATTTAGCTCCCCATTCCCTAATAATCAGACATTTACCCTGTTCCCTCCAGCCCTTTCATCTACTTCCAGTATGCTGCTAACCAAGATGTCTTTCACTCTTCTCTTTCTTCCTTCCATTTCTCGTTGCTGTTTCACACACAATTAGTGCTGCTATCCCATGGCACTGGAAAAGGGACTGCGGTGCTCCCTCTGCTGCCTGCTGGGCTCTGCAGCAACACGGCAAGAGGTGGTGAGGAATCAGAGTTCTCCTCAGCAGAAGGAATTACTGTATTGTGAAAACTCAAGTTGTTACATGTATGAAACCCAAAAATGCCAAGCAGGGAAACCTCTCCCCAATATTCTCCACAGACCTCTTGTGTGTCTTGCAAGGAGCTAAGAGCCTCCTGCCAGAGCCCCTCAGGAGTGCGGGGAAGACCAAGAGTAGGGAGTCAAGAACACAAATGGATGGGATAACACTATCTAGCTTTGGTTTCTGGGCATTCCTCGTGGGAAGAGGGCCGGCCAGTTTCTCAAGGCTGGTTGCAATGTTCCTGTCACACGGTCCTTGACACCGCTACCGGAGCGGCAGGCGCTGCAAGGAGCCTGTTGCAGAACTCCTTGTGCAAGGTTAGTTCCCAGCTGATCACAGCCGTGTGAGGATAAACTCCTCTTCATTCTGTTGAGCAGGCTGTTGTCAGGGCTAAGAGTATGGAGAAGGACTGTGGACAGCCAATTATCTAAAGAATTCTCTGGAAACCCTAACAACATGGAGCACTCTGTCCCTCTGCTTCAGTGCCCGCAGCCCGGGTGCTGTGTCTGTCCTTCCCACGGGTGATTCAGCAGCAAAGAATATTTACTGTTATTTAACAATGCAGTGGTCTACAGACATAACTTAGGACTCAACAGAAAACACACTGGGTGCAGACCTTCTAAAGAAATGATCAACAGATTGTGTCTTGTGTTAAAAAAAAAATAAAAAAGGAAATATTTTATTTATTTGAGGATCATAAGAGAATAAAATGGATGAAGTGGAAGATACCTTCATGCTGCTTTTAGAAATTACAGTCTTGGTTGAATGCTTTTAGAAATAATTAATATTTAGGATATTATGGATTAAGTGAAAGGTTCACTGGATTCTGTCTGAAACTTCTGAAAAATAAGCCTTCAAGTCTTTGTTTATGTTGGCAAGTAACCCGGCTGGGTATAAAAGCCAAAGGTATGATTGACTACCTCACATATTTTACAACTGTTACACTAAAAAGGTATTTTAGAATTTACATCCTTACAGAAGGATCCTTAAATAGACTTTACTTACGGCGCTTAAAACAAACATACTTTAGGACATACTTCCTGTTTCGTTACTGTACTTAACTATATTTTAAAAAAAAAGTTTACTTTTCCTTCAACAAAGATCCAAAAATTTAACTTTAAGGGTACAAAGATCACAGAAACCTATCTTACTGTTTTTAATGTACTGAAATTTTTTAATGAATGCCCACAAATTCGTAACAAAAAAAAAAAATCAGAAGTAGTGAAGACCTTCAAACAGGTTAGTATGTGTGCGTTTAGCACTTAAACATAAAAGGCATGCCCATACATTGCTCAGAATGGAAAACTCCTACAACTAAAACTCAAATAATAATTAAACCCCAGATCATTGATTACATGTGCCTGCTACAGACACTGAAAAAGATGATACTGACATTTCTCTCTACTTCCTTTAGCTTTGTGAGCGAAAAGTTTGCAGTGCAAATTCATGCAAAGGGATGCAAACTGATTTTTTGGTAGTGTTTAATATTCATCACCAACTTTCAGCGTTGATAAACAGCTTTTGTATGACCTGTAGTTAGAGCTGTGTATCAAATCTGGCACTGGGAACATCAGTGACAGTGAGTGAGGCAGCTTTTAATGACACAAGTTACTTTATCTGGGTTTTCCGAGTTTCCAGGTGAGCAAACCAATGTCCCACCACTGGTCACCATTCCCATTTATTTTCAGCATCGCTGCCAGTCACACACCTCCTTAATCCTCCACAGAGGCTTTGCAACAGCTCTGTAACTCTCTTATTTGTTTCTTAGTAAGAACATGGATGTTTCTCCTCCTCCCCACTAACAGCACTTTTCATTTACAGAGGGGAAATAGAGCACGTTTCTGCAGAAAAGGAAAAACAAGGATACAGTCTTCCAAACCCTCGGCAATGAAAGGAATCTCCCCCAGCACTTAATTTGGGAGGAAAGGCTCGAGTATTGCAGAACTGGCTAGAGCCAGAGAGGTTGGTGGCATCCTGCAAGAGCCCAGTTCTGCAACAACTGAAGAATTAATCATATTTTAATCAGAACCCAGTCACGGCTTCTGCTTTAACTTGATACACTCAAAGGTACTTACAGTTCTGGGAACTAAATTCAGCTTATTAAACAAACCATTTTTCTGCCTTTTTTTTTTTTCTTGCTGATGTGGGATATAACTTCTACAGACACAGTTTTGGGAAGGAACCAGATAAAAGCTGATACTCAGGATGTCTGGGGAATCATTTCCCAAAGCACATGGAGACCAGATTTCAAAAGGTACAGATGCAGGTATATCTCAACAAGGGCATCCAGCTGAACCCCTGAGGTGGAACTGTTTGCCACACCTACAACAGCAGGCTCTCATTAGGACCTTTGCTGGATTTTTAGACAATTCTAAAAAAGTTATACAACATTGTACTTTTAAAAGAGGGCACACGTGACTCTGGAACACAAGGCTACGGATGCACCAGTTGATGCAGGAATTCGCGTCCCCACTCCCTGCACTGCAGCAGCCTCCAGATTTTTGGAGTTGTTCTTCAGCCTTTCAAGCTCTTTCCCTGATTCAGAGAGGGGAGGCTGAGTGTTTAGGATTGTTCCTGCTTTTGTTTGCGTGTTTCAGACAAGCACCCACAAACGGACCCTTAGAAAGATTTAACTGGGAAGCTCACACCCTATGCATGCATAACACTAATGCACAGCAAATTAAAATTAGCAAAAAAACGCTAATGCTGTATGTTTATATTATGGATATTATATTTAAACAAAAAAGCACTTGCCGGCAGGCACAGAAATCTAGTTATTTCAAAGTACTGCTGAACATTCACTGATTGCAGCTGGTGTTCTGAGTTTTTCAGCTTTTCACTCCTTTTTTTTGTACCTAGCACTAACATTTTAACTCAAATCCCTATGAGCAGTGAGCTGTGCCTTCCCTCTCTCAAATGATCACTACAAATTTTCTAACTCAAGTAGTGCAGAATACATCTTGTGACACAGGGGGTATTTTTACATTTGCCAGGAGAAGATTCTAATAAAAATGACATGTATATGAATATATCTAAGTTTGGAATAATGATTTACCTGCAACTGCGAGCATACAGAGTCCATCCAGAGGGAATTCAGTGTCCCCTCAACCATCCAGGGAACACACACCAAGGTTCACAGCCAGATCAGACCTGAGCAAGAAATTCTACAGAAATCTGCTTTATTCACAAGTATTATTCTGTTTTAGTTGTTATCTCACGTGAAGACATTCTTTCTGTGGCCCTCATAATTTTCAGAATAAAGAATCTAAATTTAATTGCAAAACCTGTGAGTGTTCACTGTAAATCAACAAACTATGTACAACTTAGCCTATACAGTGTCCAGCCCCAAAACCACAGACTGCGCTGAACCTTTTTTTTTCTTTCTTTTTTTGCCGTCTATCTTGTGCAAAGCTGTCGTCTTCTGTTTTCTTGCAAATTCATGGTTTTCAGGGGGTTCTTGTTTCTGCTGCCTTCTCAGATTACAATTTCTTTTGTGTTAATTAAGCTGAAAAATTGAAAGAATGTCGCTGACTCTACAAAGAACACAAAACAGGCTTGCTTGAGAAGCTAAAAATAGATCGCTCTGTTCAGAAGACAGACGACTCAGTCTTCAAACTATTTGTACAATGTGAATTAATTGCAGATGGCCAATTCATTTATTTAGACCTCTGTGACAGAAATGAAAGTGCTACTGCGATGATTATACATCTGCAGAAAGCTCCTTTCAGGTAGTTGGGACTAATGGAAAACCGGGAGGCAGCGCTTTGTTATTTTCTGGAGGTCAGTTTGTCAAAAAGTTTTCTGATGTGATTCTCCCTCTCCAGCCTCCCGGCCCCTCTCCCAACAGCTCGGATTTAAAACGTGAGACTGATGTACACAAACTAAAGTTACAATGGCCTGCTCACATGTACTTCTAGCACTCACAGTGCATGTTGTAAATCAGTAACATTCCTTCGATTAAAATCACGTTTTATGATGTAAATGTCGTAACAAAACCCACCCTGATTATTTAACTTATCTGAAATTAATGCCATTTTTCTTTTTTTTAATGCCTTGGTATTTGTTTTAAATAGAATTTTAATTTTTTTTCCTTTTTAGCTTTTCTTCTTAAAGGCAAAAGAAAGCTTAATTTAAAAAAATAATGTTATTGATTTAATGGGAGAGAATTCAGGAAAATCTAAGTGGAAACTGATATTCCATCCTGGCTCTTATTGTTAGATAAACGGGAGGTTTCCAAAAATACCAGCTATTAGACTAGGGCCTATAAACTGTAGCTGTGAAATAAAAATATCATTGAACTAGATAAATTGTTTGGGATACAGAATGATCTGTACTAGAACTTTACAGCAGGTCCTGAACAGCATGAAGCCTCCTTTGTGCTAGAAAACTAGAAATGTTGTCATTTGGGAGTCTAAATAATGCCAAGAAAAAGAAACTAAATATCAGAGTCCCTTTTCTCCAATGCCACTGTCTCTCCTTTGCAATTTTACTACTTTACAGTCTCTAAATCCTTGTTTGCAGCCTTGCTGACTTGAAATATGTGTAAAAGTTGATCCACACAGGGTCTAAGCTAACAGAGCTGTAAGAAAACCTCCCAAGAAGTTTCAGGTGATATGATATCTGGCATGCTGATAGTATCACGAAGATTACATTTTTCTGTTACTTTTTAAAAATAAATTTATGTTGCTGCCTGCATTTCAAAGTATTTATATTACATCTTACAGCTTCTAAATCAAGACTGGAGTTTTTTAAAGGCATTAGGTCTTATAAGCCAAAAATAAAGCTTGATGCAGGAATTAATTAAATTTTCTGCCTAGACAAATGATAGTAATCTATTAAAATTAAAATACCAGTCCTTACCACTGTTCAGGCTCCTTATAAAACACCTTTTAGGAAGTTGCTTAAGCTTAGTGGTTATCACAGATTTAGAAGGGGGCAGGCATAACCCTCTACCCTGTATTTTAAGCTATATTCCTTTGCTGCGACTTCATCCCAACTCCCACCAAGGTCAAGGGAAACAATTTGTTTTCAAGCAATACAAAGCAGGCTGTGCAATCAGGCTACAGCATCTTCCTCCTGCCTTTATGGACTAAAAAAAAAAAAAAAAAGTTTAAATAGAGCTACAAGCTTCGTAANGCATCTTCCCCCTGCCTTTATGGAATAAAAAAAAAAAAAAAAAAAGTTTAAATAGAGCTACAAGCTTCTTAACAAGAAAAAAATCCTTTCCTCAGGAAAGAAACTTCGTAGGATGCCTCTGTAAGATGACCTCCGTCCTGCAGGCTACAAAATGTTTTCATCTACTTCCTGGAAATCCAGGTGATACCCGAGGTGGAGCAGAGGACAATAAAGCTGCTAAATAACAAAGGTCACCTGCCTTCAACTACATCAATAAAAAAGGCTGAGATATCCCCTTGGTTCAGTCCAGGCAGAGATTTAGCGGGGCAGGGGGACCCTCAGCACACTGCTACACACAACCTGCTCCTGTCATGAAATTGTATGTCCCCCCACCTCATTTTGGGGGAAAACTGAAATTCTTTGGCTCCACATGCAGAGGAGGAATCTGCTGTTGTCCCTCAGGAAGATGCAGTGAGGAAAATGCTGTTGGGAAAGCAGCATTCAGCACACACCAACCAACCGTGTCCTGATGATGAGACACTCCAAAAGCAAGAGCAACAAACCTCCTGATTTCTTATTTTTACTTATTTTCCACTGTAGATTTTTTTCCTTTTATTTATACTCTGTGGTAGGGCAGACTCCATAGGGACCACGTCCTTACACAGACACATCTACCTCCTCGCAGAAGAGAAACATCTTTGTTTACTTAAGCTATTTTAGTTAGACCTAGTTTTTGCTGGTTCTAAAGAGTTTTGTCTTGCTTGTATACACCAACATCTCTGACAGAAGTACCACCTTTGAGTGCCCACTCTTTGTAGACCTCATAAAGGTAACATAAAAATACATATATATATATTTTTTTTTTTTTTCTCACTGCTTGCCAAGATGAATCATGTCAGCCAAGGTCTTTGTAATAAATAAAATGCTCTCAAAGCATTATCTGTTAAAGATAGAGGAGAGCAGGAGTGGAAAATCTTTGCACAGAACCAGAGCAGGGTCTGGTGATATAAAGCAATACACTTATCAAACATCAGGGCTGCAAAAGAGAAGGGCTGGACCCAAATAATGCAGTCAAGGCCTGGGTGTCCTCTCGGTGCTTCCCTGCCCTGGTAGGATTTGCAAAACCCCCAGCATAAGGCACACAGAACCCCACACAGAGCTGGAAAAGCCTTTTTTACAGACACTGATAAAGCCTGACATAATGCAAATAACCAGAGCCTGTGGGGTGATTTCACTTCAGGTCCATCTGCTCCACTGAAATTTGGGGGCTGAAGGTTCAAAACAAAGCATAAAATGCAGGAAAATGCATGAGGAATACCCCCCACCTCCACACAAATGGTCTGCCCTGAAACTAAATACGCCAGAGGTGAACCACTCTGTCCCTCCATAAGAGCAAAACAGTGAGGAAAGTAAATGGATTGTTGGAAAAATAATCTGAAATTTATTAATTCCTTGCCAGGATCCCACAAGAAGGCACAGCTCGCCTGTAAACTGACAGCTCAAAAGAAAGCACCCTACTCACTTTTCAGCAATGACATCTTTGTTACAAAGCAAGAAAGTGATTTTTTTGTTGTTGAAGTAGCCTTTAATGGGTAACGATAAAAATTCAGTGTCTGTGTGCTCCATGAGGGGGGGAGCACAAGACAGAGAGAGTACGTAGGTAGTGCTTCAGCAATTTTTTCCCCAAATTTGTAAGGAATTGTAGTACACCCCCTCTCTAGCACTCTGACTGCATGTTCTTAAACAATTCTGAACCTGGAGGAGTGCTAGAACTTTACATCTTCCCAGCTGAGAGCACAAACAGAAGTGTAAACCCAGCACACTCTGATCGGGTTCGTCCCCTTCTCTGGTGCCCCACATTGGTTTCTTGGAAGCATCCCTGAGGCTCCTGCTGAAGGAGAATGAAGTCTGAGAGTTTACATTAGTTCTTGCATCTCATCAGTCCCTGTCCCAGCAGAAACTTCTCTCTCTGGATGTAATTAAAGCTCAAGAAATAGCCTGTCTTCAAGATGACAGAAATCAGATTCCGCTATTAAAAAACAAGGAGGAAAACCTTCATTGTACAGACTGCAAGATTTCCCTAGTATTGAAAACCAAGATATCCCACTGTTATTCAGGATGACCGAGAAGCTGCAACATTCATGTTTTCAAAGGTCGCTGTCATGTTTTTATTTCCTCATCAGGTTGCATGAAAGAAGCACTTTCTTTCACTTTGTTGAAAATCCAAGCCATCACATAAATATCAACATGGTTAAACTAAAATAAATCCATCATCCTGTAAATTTTTAAATAAATCAATATACTGTTATGTTTTGAAATGGCATAAGACAAATTTTCCCCCCTCTATAATTCAAAACCAGCCTTAACCAATTACTCCAAACTTTTCCCCAGACACATCTCCTTTGGCTACACATTTCACATGAGAATTTCCAAGCCAAAAAGAGTTTTCTTCCACAGACAAAATTGGAAATGAGAGATTGAAATCACCCTAATGATAGGTACTGGGTTATGCCTTTCAACTATGGATCCGTGCCCGTATCTCTACAATTGTGACAATATTTTTCCAAGCAGAGTATCATGTTGTATGTAACACTGAAACTTCCTGGTCTCTCTCCGTCTCTGCTGCATGGTTACCATCTTATTTTTATAAGCATTCCATTCCGGGGCTGGCCCTTCAGCTTTGGCAGAGCGAGGCAGCTTCTGCTTTAAAGCGGCTATTTTGCAACTAGCTGCTGCTTGCTGCATCCCTCTTTTGCAGCCAGGGAGTACCTGCAATGTTTTCCTCTCCAGCTACTGAGAAAATGGCCCATTCCCACAGGTGCTGCCCCTAAACCAGAGCCTGCCAAGAATGGCCAGAGTGCGTTCATTTCTGGGTTTTGGAACAGGCTGGTTTTAAATAAGTTCATTTCAAAGTTTCTAGATTCACATCCTGCTCATGGCTGGCACTTCTGCTACTGGAGCAGGCAGGCTGGCATCAAAGGAGAGTTTTCGCTGCCACCCCAAATCAAGGGATAAACACCAGAGGAGCCACAAACAGCACCACCAGGCACTTCTGAACATTGCTGGCTCAAAAGCAGTGGCCAGCAGGGCAACGGCAGCAAACTGCACTCTGTATTCTGAGTGAAGTAACTACTGTATGAATTAACTTGACTTGGGCTGGTCAGTAGTGAGAATCCAGTCCTTTACAAATAACAATTAATGTTCTATTTTTACCTTAAAAGCAAACAAACATAAAACCCCAAATAAGTGCATTTAGAGCACCCAAAATGCTAANACGGCAGCAAACTGCACTCTGTATTCTGAGTGAAGTAACTACTGTATGAATTAACTTGACTTGGGCTGGTCAGTAGTGAGAATCCAGTCCTTTACAAATAACAATTAATGTTCTATTTTTACCTTAAAAGCAAACAAACATAAAACCCCAAATAAGTGCATTTAGAGCACCCAAAATGCTAAGTAGTGCCTGGAGGGGAGCTCTGCCTGTCCTGTCCAGGCTGCCAGGGCAGGAGCCTTGTTCATAAACAGCTACTTTGTCCTAAAGGGGACATGGTTGTGTCCTTCCCATTTTCCTCAGCCTTTAATTGCTGTAGTTAAGATTCTCACACATAGGTGAACTGCAACCAAGAGAAAAATTCAACCCTGGTCACAGTCCCAGAGGCATCTCAGCCTCCTGGTATGCTCAGGAGCCCTCAGGACATTTTTGGCTGATCCTTACTCCAGATCAGACATCTGCATCAAGGCAGTAAGTACATAATGGATTTTTAGCAGAAGTTCCTCACTGCTCTGGCAGGCAGTAATTAGATTACTAGAATTACAGAAATGACAGGCTGCTTGTCTACTCTCTGTATGGGCAGCTAGCAACAGCTTGGAGAAGAGTAAAGCACTCAGATTAGTAAAGGGATGAGCTCAGTGTAAATCCAAATAATACCAAAATAATATGTATTAACAAATAAGGCCCCTGAACCAGCACATTTACTGCTACCATGCTCATCCTTATCCTCTCCTGGCTCTCTCACCAAACTACCAATGCAAAATGTCCCATGTATGAGGCCCTCTGGCCATTCGCTTTCCTAGAGCATCTCAGCATCCTGCCTTCCCCTGTGCTGTATCCCTTGTTCACACAGCTACCAGAAAATCCTAAAGAGGTGGGAAAACACTGGGAACCTGCTTTCACAAAGACTGCAAGCACACGTTGGCAACCGCAATGACAGCGTGCCAGATGCTGGCGTCCAGATGAACATAACAAGCATTCAGCTTTGCTTATAAAATTCCCATATTCAGCACTGCCACAACACACAGCTTTAAAAATTACAGCAGGGTTTTCCCATATATGGGAAAGCTGACCTGCTGCTGCTGCACCAGCTCCCCAGGCACGAGCGGGAGCGGAGCTGTGCAGCCCCTGCCTCCCGCTTTGCCTGGGCTCCCTGAGTGGTCTGGGGTGATGCTGCATTGCGAGAAGCCACATTATTTCTGTACTGGGCTCGCTTGCCAGCTTGACTAAACCTGCTTCAATAAAACTACTCCGTTTTTCCAACCCTTCCACCCAGAGTTGCATTCGTACATCCAATACTTCCGTGCCCAAAGCTGAGGTGTGAGCAGCAGCATCAACCTCTGGGCTTGGACTGTATGGGAATACAGCCCTTGGGAAGCTCCCTGGGCTAAGGAACTCCACTTGAGACCCCCGGGTCGGGTCAAGGGATCCCAAGCTTTAACACTGCTGTATGATCCATGAGCCCCCAGGAGTGGCTGTGTTTAGGGTGAGCACTACCAGACGTTCCCCTCAGCTCTGGGAAAGCACCTGAGCAAACACATTGCTGCAGAGCCCTGGATGGAGGGTGAAGGACCACGGTCCTGAACCTCTGGTGGCAGCTGCCAGTGGTTTGTTGGGAATATTCTATTGTTTTGAATGTATGGAGAGCATAGGAAGCTGCACCAGGACCGCAGCGGAGCCACCGGCGGCAGCTGGAGAGTCCTGGCTGGGAGCGGTTCTTGTGCAGGTTTGGGAACACACGGAGCCCTTTGGACTCAAACAGCCCACAAAATCCTGACCCTAACTGCACGAGCAGCAGTGTGTATTTATAAACTCCTCACAAAAAACAGCAGGATGAGCAGGGCTAGGGCTATCCAGCTGCAGCTCTGGTTATGCCAGACAGCTGCTCTGTCAAAGTGCTGGGAGAAGCCGCGTTTCCTTGCAGGGGATGCCCTTTGATACTCAGCAGGAGCCTGCTTTGGCAGCTCTCTGCTGCCTAAGGGAGAGATCTGTGAGAGGGGATGTTTTAGGAAACCAGCAGTATGCACTGAATACCTGCCTGTGCTTCTGACTGCAAGGGATTTGCAGAGGGGAAATAAGAAGAAGAAATCCAGAGTAAGTGCTATTAATCACTACACAATCATGACTACGTTTTCTTTTTCCTCACAGTTGTTAAAAACCAAGCAAATCAATCACACATGACTTTCGAGCTTCTTGGCACACGTTTCATACTCTGTAGGTTTCCAGGGGGGCTGTCCATGTGAAGGAGACCCACCAGCAGCTCTCCCTCGACCTCATCCCCTGTGCAGCAGGAATGAAGCTGCAGAGCTCGAGAGCAAGAGTAAAGACTTCAAGAATGAAAACTCTGTCTCAAACAGTAACAGAACCAGCTCAATCTGACAGAAGAAATTAAAATTGCAGGTTGGTTGTCTCTCTTGGTTTTGTTTTTAGCATGGAAACATCTTTTTAGGTAACTGAAAGTGTTGCATCACTTTAAGAAATGTTAATTACATCAGTGGTTTTACTGTAAAAAGTTTCTTTTTCCTTTCCAGTTTTCTAAAGCCTTAGAAGTATTTCGAAGGGAATCCTTCCCAAATATGCAAACAGCAAGTCAACACTCCGAGTTTTTTTGCCAAGCTTCGTTTTCCCTACATCTCTCACTCAAAAAAATACAATTAAAAATACACTCAAATAAATAAAAAGGGATTAGAGTTGAGCAGGTCCAGTACTGCCAAATAATTACAGAAAATCAAAATCATCACTAAACGAGTCCCAGCTTTCCCCACCCAGAGGGGCCTCCCGATGTTCCTGTGCTCCCCTGGAACAAGAAGCAATTTCAGTGTCTGCTCCTGCCGTGGCACACAGGGAGAAGGGCAGGAGCTGGGAAAGTGGGAGCAGATCTCCTGCGAGCTCTGGCAGAGCTGCTCCTTTGAGACACTCTTTGGTGGGTTTTACTATTTGAATTGTGCCAAGGGTAAGTTGGGCTCTTCTTCTCTCAACAAAGATCCTCAGCATTTTCATTGTTTTAATTAACCAACTTTCCCTAAGAGGAAAAAACCCACTAAGGATCAATAACAAATGTCATAATTAGTATCTCACTAATTGTATTCATTTATTTAGAAATGCTACGCCACACCTTCCCAGAATATTAGTTTTCCTTGTGCTCATTTTTTAGTATCTAGAAAAATGCTAAAAAATTTATTTTCACCAGATTTAGGAATTTTACAGAGTGACAAAACAATATTTGGTATTACTTTCTCCCATCATTTAAGATACCCAAATTTTTGGCTGCCACAAAATTCCCTACTTTTCCTTAAAATTTAGATATTACAATTGCATGTTTAACACTATGGTTACAGTTCACATTTAGGACAAAGGTACTGAGCCAGTATAAAGGTACAGAATAATCCTCAAACACAAGTAAAGCAGTTTCATATATCTCCATGCCTTTTAGCATGGAGTTTGTAGAAATGCTAATAAAATTAAGTATATTAATCTGATAATAATGTAATACTATTTATATGAAAAAGTGAACCAACCTCAAATAAAAAAAGAAAACCATTAACGCTACCCATCTTATTCATCTATGTACAAATGAGGAAGAAAAATATTATCTAGTATTTAAAATTAACAAATTTTATTTATGCCACCTCAAACTGAATGCATTTAGGGTAAGGGAAGGAAAGGTAGGTTTCAAGGAAAAATGCAAGTATCAAAAAGGTTGATTCAACCCCCCTCCTTTATGCCCTCACTATGATAACATGCAACAGGAGAAGATTACCAGGAAAAATGGTAACTATCTTCTTTTTCGATTTTTGGCTTTGCAATTACTATCTGGTTTTTTCTAACAAAATATAATTCTTCTGTTTAGTTTCTGGAGAACAGTATTGAATTCCCTACCATGCATCCAAAAATTCTAGTTCTGTAAAAATCATTCTGAACAAACAAGGACTGCAAGATCTTAGCTGTGACTTTCCAGAGATGTTCTCTTTACGTTGTCAAAAAATTACTAATTTTTCACTTGTTCTTAAAACTGTCCAATATATTCTCTTTAAAATAAATAGATTATCTGATATTTTAATAATATCAGTTATTTGAAAGTTATCCCTTTCAAATAAAATGCTAAGTTATCAATGCACTCTAGATTCCGATGCATATATATAAATATAAAAAATTATTTTAGAGGGTAGTAAAATACCTATGAGCGTTTAAGTACTCACTGAACAAACAATATCTTCATTAAACCACTGGCAGGAGGGGGGTTAAATTTTATTACTTACAAGCAACAATCACGGGATTGATTTCTTTAAAGCTCAGGCAAATGAAAAAATACAAATGTGGAATTCTGTTATCTAAAACAACCTAATCCCAGGAGTTAATCTTAGCTGGCTGTTATCAATTACCAACATGCCACCTGTGTTCTCCAAGTTGGGAAAACAGAACAAAATGTTAAAGCAGTTACAAACAGGAGCAAAATAACTCAATAGGCAATGCTAACAATTGAACAAGTAACAAGTTAGCAGAGCCATATGTAGAAATACAGGGATTTCATGTGCCATAGGCTGGCACATTTATACTACAGTAGTGAGAAAAAAAATCAGTTTTTTTTACTTTCACTCCTGTGCCACCAATGCAATTTGGAATTAGACAGGTATAATTCAAAAATCCATTGTCACAAAACCAATAAATGACACATCAACACATCACTGTTTCTGAGAATCCAAATCTTTTCTATCTATGCAAAGCAGTAAGATATAACTGTCTTGTGTTCACTCATCTTAAATTCCTTCACACAATTTACCATCTCAGTTTAATTTCTTTGCAGACTCCCAAGGGATTAATTTCAACTGCATTTGAGCTTTTTTCTCCCTAGTTCTGACTTCCTAAGACATGGAAGACAAGAACTATTAAGTATGTAAAAAGGTAACAATTTTAAAATTACAATCTCTGGGAAAAAAAACAACAAACAAACACTCTTTAAGCATTCAATTCCCTAAAGAATAGAAATGGACAAGATGTATTTCAGACATGTGACTATTAGTCAACTATTGTTGAAGTGATCCAATTATTAAATAGTCAAGAATTATTTATTTTACTTATATAAACTATCCCTCTTTTCTGGGTCTGGAATAAATTAACACATCCACATGTTTCTTTGTTTACTATGCCAAGAAGAATGACTAATATCTTTTGATAATAATATTTTGATAAGAAAATGAATGTTCAGTTTAGATTCATAACAGGAATTTCTGCATCATTTTTGTGTGCTGAATCAAATTTGAAATGATCAAATTAGAAGGATTGGAACAACCTAATTTAAAGACAAAACAGCTTTGTTCAAATACAAAAAGGGTTTTTCTAGGTACTCTATCAAAGGAAAGCATACTTGTGCTTTCAAAAATATACTGGTTAAAAGATTTAGACAGGCTTCATATGAAATGTATTTAAACATCAAAACTAATTTAAAATTATCTAGAGAAACAAGCTGTGGAATGTCCAATCCTTAAAAAAAAAAAAAAAAAGTAATTGAATGCTCAGGGCTTAGCCTGCTAAATACAATTAAGGACATTCTCCTCCTTTCTCGTTTTGCCAGATAAACGCCCTCCCCTTCACCTCCAGCACTGGCACCACCTTGGAGGGCTGCACCAGACCTGGGCAAACAGGGAGACATCAACCAGCATTTGCGAACCACTTCCAGTAATGCCTCGATACAGGAACTCCTGTAATCACATTTATCGCGTTTGGTTTCCCAGTTTTTCAGCAGAGGAGCACCCGGAATCCCACAGACGAAGCCTGGTCCAGCCCTGCCGGCGCATCTCCTCCATCCACAGCCAGAGCAGAGAACTACCCCGTGAGGAGGTGTTAAAAGTGCACCCCTGAGACACCCACCCCTTCCACCTGGGCGACAAAAAGCCACGTGCAGATTTGCAGCTGCTTGGTTGGAGGAAAGAAAAAAAATCTGATTAAAAATGTAATTGCCTGTGAACCGCAGGGCCTCCAGTTTGTCCCTGTCCTGTGGCAGGGCAGCTTCAGAAACCAGGTCTGCATTTTCTGTCGCAACAATTGTTTCCGCCTCAGTTACCTGGTCCAGTCAAAATTTACACATTTACAGCCAGAACTATAAAAGATCTCGAAGCAGATTTCTACCAGCCCTCCTGAGCATCTCCCCTGCCCGAGGAGCGCCTGCTCCTCCCTGACCTGCTCCCACCCTCAAGCCCTCAACACATCCAGAGAGGGGACCAGCCCAGCCTTTGCTCCACAGAACAAGCTCCTCAAGGTCTCTCCATCCTTTCCTGTCCCCTCCGTCTGCCACCCCGCCGTGCCTGGAGAACAGCCTGCACCTTCCTCATGTGTGGGGAGCTCAGTGCAGGGGGTTCAGATCCTTCTGCCCCGCGGCTTCGGCGCTGCCGGGGCCCAGGGCCAGGGCAGGGCGACAGCACTGAGCTCTGCACTCCCACAAGCGACAACACGGTCTTAAACACCAAAGCGAGAACACCACCAGTAAACAGAGAAAAAAAAAAAAAAGAAAAAAGGAAAAAAAAACCCACACCAAAAAGGTGAAAAGGAAGGAAAATAGTGAGAAACAACCCCAAGGACCTTTAATTGCTCTGTCCCAGGACCGCACGAGAGTGTCAGAAAAAGAGGGATTTGTTCCCCCTTTCTCTGGCGCGAAGTTTCAGCAAACAAAATTACAAAACCAAACAAAAAAATCCACAAAAATCGTCTAAAAAGTCCCCAAAGCCCGTCCTCTGCAGAGTGCAGGGTCTGCTTTAATGGTTTCAATCTGCTGAGGGGGTTTGCTTTGGGGTTCCTGGCTGGAGCGCAGCGGGGCGCAGGGCAGGGGCGGACCCGGAGGGAGCAGTTCCCAGGAGGGTTTCAGGAGTTACTGCACGTTTATTTCACCAGATGCTATTTTTAACCCCGCTGTTACTATTTTTACCCGTGTCAGTGTTTTCCATTTGCTGAACTCT
>VZRS01011160.1:0-10200 GCA_013398055.1 Ifrita kowaldi
TGAGTAGCAGAGTGAGCTTTGCCAAAGAACTTTGTTGTGCTTTTGCTTTTATTCTAAACCTGCTTCTGCTGATGCTTTTGCCGGGGATTCCTTAAGTGACCTTAAGACTCTCATGTGCCACAAAATGTTAAATGGCAATATATAACCATGGAACCGCTTGTGGCAGTACCAGCAGTTCACATCTGGGAATATGTGACCACATGCTGGTAAATTGAATTATTTTTGTAAACTGTTTCTTTTCATTATTGGGGGGTTAAAAATTTCAGCTGTAAGAAAATATCTGAGTTACTTTAAAGCTAAAATGATCCAGTGACATTTCCATGAGTTGTAGCTACATCTGATCATGGCCCTCAGCAGGGCTCAGAGCTCTGCATGGGAACAACCAATAGTGAGAAGAAAATGTTTAGAATTTGCCTTATTTACTACAGATTTTTAAATTCCTGCAGGCTTTTTGTGAAGCGTGAGAAGGATTCCTTAGTTGTGCTTCTGAACTTTAGTTCCTCATTGCAGTTGGGGTAACGAAGACTGTGGCTGAAAGAGTTGTGGAATCGTCTGTATCTCTTAAATACTTCAAATTACTGGGATTTAAATATTTTAAATTACTGAAAGTTTTGTCAGCTGGCAGGGCCTGGTTTTCACTGAAAAATACTTGGCAGAGGCGTTATTTCAGTGAAGGAACTTCAAGCAAAACACAATTCTGGGGTTTTTCACCACAGCACATGAAATGGTCCAACCTGATGCTGAAATTGGGGATCTGAGGCAAAAGAAAGGAATAATGGCCGATCCTGTCTTTGTTTTCCTGAAGCCAAAAGTTGATTCATTCTGGCAGATCAAATGGAACTCTGGGATTTTTGGGAAATGTCCATAAGCCCATGGCTTCGGTTCTGTCCCACAAAGTCTTCTGAAGAAAAAACAATCCAGGTTTTTTTCCTCTTTTGATAAATTTTTGGGGAGTAATGGAAAAACGGGATTCCCTTCCCTTCAATGGGAATCTCTGGCACAATTGAGGCCAACGAGGTGGGTCAGGGTCGGGGTTGATCCCAGCATGTGTCCCTGGCAGAACAGAGTGAGGGAAAGGGCAAGGGAGGTTTCTGGGCGCTGAGGCTCATTAGGGTTAAAGGAATTGGGGTGTGGAAATAGAGTTTGGTTGGGCTTAAATCCTGAATATGTGGAAATTCACAGAATTTGGGCATGAATGGAAATAAATGAATCTCCAAAGAAGTAAAGGGCAGTCACAGAAATGTTGCAGAGGAAGGGGGTAAGATTTTTTTTTTCTTTTTTTTTTTTCTTTTCTCCTTTTCCCCTTTGGGTCTTGCTGGGGGCTTGTTAATCTCATCAGGCCTCTTGTCTGGGCATGGCGAGTTTGTTCCTCTGATGGAGTTTCCTGACCTGCAGATTTCCTGAGCTTTGACAAGGAATTCAGAATCACTGAATTACAGAATCACAGAACCACTGAGGTTGGAAAAAAACCTCTGAGATCATCCAGTCCAACCTGCGACCGATCCCCACCCTGTCACCCAGACCATGGCACCAAGTGCCACCTCCAGTCTTTCCTTAAGCTCCTCCAGGGACGCTGATCCCACCACCTACCTGGGCAGCCCATTCCAATATCCAATCACCCTTTCTATGAAAAAAATTATTCCTAATGTCCAATCTAAACATCCCCTGATACAGCTTAAGACCAGGTCCTCTCGTCCTATTGCTTTTTCCCTGGGAGTAGAGCCTGACCCTCTTCCAGCTCTGCCTTCCTGTCAGGGAGTTGTGGAGAGTGAGACAGTCCACCCTGAGCCTCCTTTTCTCCAGGCTGAGCCCCCTCAACTCTCAGCTGGCACCGGTCTGCCACCTTCTCAACCCAGTCTGGCAGCAGTGTGGCACCTCCTCAGCCCAGGCTGGCACAGGGCTGCCACTGCACTGGCACCTCCTCAGCCCAGGCTGGCACTGCACTGGCATCTCCACAACCCAGCTTGGCACCTCCTCAGCCCAGGCTGGCACTCTGAGCAGCGGGGCTGGGCCTAAAGAGCTGCTGTGGGTGCCCCTGCTCAACCCTGAGCTCCCTCCAGCCACGCTCAGGTCAGGACCCTGTGTCATCTTTGGGGCAGGAGCAGCCGTTTCCCTCTGGGATGGGGCCCCAAGGGTTTGGGATGGAGCCAAGAGGGAACTCGGGGTGGGGGGTGTCACCCTTGGGGGGCGCTCCTGTCCTGGCAGAGGGAGGGACTGGGGGTGCCAGGAGGGAGTCTTGACCCAGAGGGAGCCCTGATCCAGAGGAACTGTGGGGTGGGGTAGGCTGGGAGGGAGCCCAGCAGGGAACCAGTTGGACCTCTCTAAAATGTTCATGTTGTTCCTGTTAGCAGAGCTTGCCCACCACTCCTTGGATCAGAGTTCCCTTCCCTGGTCTGTCCTTACCATGTCTAAATAGGAATTATGGTGATACTTCCAAAGCCTAAAAGCTTCAATTTGCATAATCTTTGTGTCTGGCACGGGAGTAGGAACATAATTGGTTTCTGTTAATTGTTTTCAGTGCTTGAGGGGCTGCTCTGGGCTTGTGACATGGAACTGGCATTCGGCAGGAGTCTGCAGGAAATGATCCTTTTAGTTTAGAAATCCAAATCTCAGCAGAATGATCTCCAAGGAATTGCAGCAGGGAATTCCAAGCCCAGCCTCCCTCTGGGGGCTGGTGCCAAGCTTGGGCACATCCTGCAGCAGNAGGCTGCTGGGCATGAGCCTCCACATCTCAGCTCTGCAGCCAAGGGCTCACAGACTCCGGTTCCGTTTTGGAGGAGGGGTCTGAAACTCCAGCCCTTGTCAGACCAGGGCCTCCCTGTGGGACCAGAGGTCCTGGTGTGGAGCAGGAGCAGCTGCAGTGGAGGCTGGAGAAGCACTGAAACCCAGAGCCTGGTGCCAGCAGGACAGGATTGGCTCCAGGCTTTTGAGTTTGGATCATTTTGGAGGGAAAGGGAGCTCAGGGGCCCCTGCTACTCTGCTGAAGATTGCTTCCCTGAAAAATCAGGCTGGAGGTCTCACCCCCAATGGATACAGGTGCTTCAGTAGGCTCAGTGAGGCATTCCATGATTACAGGATTCACCTGAAACTGGTTCCAGTCCATTCCTGTAGCTGTCACTCCCGTTTCCCCCCACCCTTCCCAGTGTGGAAATACTTTTTTCCAAGTCCCTTTGATGTGAATAATTAATCACCAGCTGAAATCCTGCGTCTGAACACCCCTCCAGAGTATTCTTCCTACTTGGTAGACGAGCAGGAAGAGCCCAGATCACTTGGGAAGCAGCAGCCTGAAGCAAAGCAGCTGCACAAGGAGGTTGCTCGGTGTCTCGCTGGTGCTTGGACAGACTCTGTTCACATCAGCTTTATCTCGGGTAAACGGTTCAGCTTGGTGGGAATAAGGGAAGATCTTGATTTGTCAGTGTTTTCCGGTGTGTACTGCCTGGTGTGGAGATCTTTGTTTCCATGGCTGTTGGGAGAGGCAGCTGGAATAACAGGGCTGGCATCGCCAACACGAGTGCCCTGTCCTTCCAAACCCCCACCTGGCAGGAGGAGACTCGGCAGCACTGGTAGGTTTGTGTGGGTGCTCCAGAGAGCCCTTTACCTGCAGCCAAACACAGGGGCTGGCTGAAATCACCGCAGTTTACAGTCATGGATATTGTTTTAGGGTTTTGGTTTTTTTTGTATGAGTTGATTACCAGGCTTTTCCCTGGCAGTTGTGTGGGGAGTGACCATGGAAGTCTCATACCTGGATCTCAGCCAGAGCCTGGAGCAGAGCTCCAGCTCGATCCCACCTGTTCCCAATGACATCAGAGCTCCCGGGGATTGTCCCTGGGACCTCCCTTCTGCAGAGCCCAAGAGCCGCTGCTGCAGGCACAGGTTTCTCTTGCATGAGCCATTTGCACTGAGAGCCATAATTTCATGGAAAACTGGAATGGTTTGGGTTGAAGGGACTTGAAAGCCCACCCAGTCTCACCCCACTGCCATGGGCAGGGACACCTTCCCCCAGACCAGGCTGCTCCAGGCCCCGTCCAACCTGGCCTTGGACCCTTCCAGGGACGGGGCAGCCACCACCTCCCTGGGACAGAAGGAGAACATCGATATGGATCTAGTCCATAAATATATTCTATGGATCCTTGTGACCAGAGCTCAAACCCCTCCGTGCTTCCACTGCCAAAAGGATTTGGTTGCTTCTACGTTTATTTCCTCCAGGTCAGGGACAGGTGGTTTGGGGTCAGTGGCCGCCCCTGACGGGTGAGCGATGCAGGTGGTCCCAGCGGCGCCGTGGGCCTCGTGCTGGTGTGAGCAGTGCTGCCCGCTGGGCGCACTGGTTCTCCCGGAGCAGCTGCTCCTGCTGATCTTGCAGCCGGATTTTGGCGTCCTTGAGGAGCTGGCAGTGTTGGAGGAGGCCGAGCAGCTCCTGGCGCAGGTGCCTGTTCTCTGCTTTCACCTGTTCCACGTGCTGGATCAGAGCCTGGAGCGCCACCTCCTGTGCTCTGCAGGTGAGCTCCTGCATCCTCTGGTGGAATTCCTGCTCACAATGAGCCTTTTCCTGCAGGAACCTTCTCCTGATGGCGTGGGTTTCCTCAGCACACCGTATCCTGGTGACCCGCAATTCCTTCTCCAGCGCCTTCACCCTCTGCTCCGCCTGGACCAGCAGGTCCCTGTACGGCTCCAGCTCCTCCAGCTCCGTGTCCAGGAATGCAGCCTCGGCCTCCGTGTCCTGCAGGGAGCTCCTCACCTCCTGCTCCTTCGCAGCATACCGCGGGACCAGCTCCTCCTTCTGCGCCTGGATTTGGGCCAGATCCCGGCAATTCTGCTCGTTCAGGGTGATCACCATATCCGGGGGATCCTGGCTGCACTTTGCTCTGCAGGACAGGTAAGCCTGGCTCTGCTGCTGAGTGCCCTGGGCTTCCTTTTCCAGGCGTTTGTTTCCCTGCAGGAGCTGCTCCGCTCTTCCCAGGTACGTGTCCAGGTGTTCTGTGAGGATCCTGCATTCCTCCTGCAGGTACAGTTTCCTCTCCTTGGGGGAGTTTTCCATGTCACTTATTTCTTTGGGTGTCTCTGCATCCTTGGTCCCCATTCTTTGCTTGTTTTCTTGGTAGTCACAGGGTCTTCTTTCCCCTTGGATTTGGATGCCCTATCCCAATCAAACTGTGAAAAAATGGAACAGAAGGAAAAAAGACCAGTTCAGAGCAAACATTTTTGCCACAGTCCTGCCCTGTGTTTCCATATGGTTCTTCCAGCAGATCAAATGTTTGACCCAAAACTGTTTGGGGTGGAAGTGCAGGTGCCATACCTGGATTTGCACTTCCCATCCTGAATTGCCTCAGGAGAAAACCAAAAATGCACATTTTTTAAGATTTCTCTTTTTTGCCATATAATGTTAGGATATTCCTACAGGTTGGAGGAAAAAGTGCAAATACGTCCCATTCCTCCCTCACTGATTCCAGTGTTTGAAGAGGCAGCTGCATCCCAAACCAGTATCTCACATCCCAATTTCAGGAGATTCTCTTTTAAAAAATATTAATCTGCATTAATTTAATGAGATTCACGTTTTTAAACACTTTTTAAGCATTAATTTCAGGATCAGCTGAATTGCTGAACTCTTTATTCCAGCGTCGAATGCTGGAATTCAGGATTTAGAGCTCGAGTCTGACAAGTCTGATGGTTTTAGTGAATATTTGTAATTAAAAATTCTCATTTCCTAATACCACTTGTCAATTTTTATGGAAAAAAATTGCAAAATTCCAGGAAATGCATAAAAACCAGAATAAATCCACTAAAATCCCTGCACAGGCTGCACTGACGCTGGCATTTTGGAGGGTTGGTGTGGGGGATGTGTGAGGGTCAGAGAATTCCCAAATCCCCATGGGAAAAAGGGCAAAGTTTGGATTGTACAAAATTTGGGATTTTAAGGCACTGACCTTCCCTGCTCCCACGTTTTCCAGCTGTTTCCCTGGTCCCACTGCTTCTGGCTTGCTGCTGGCCAGACCGGTCCTGGAGACCAAGTGTTTGGGAGCTGTGTCCATGGAGATGAGGAGTGAGATCACAAGGGGGAGGTCCACAGTGAGTCCCTGGGAAACTGCAGTGGGATCCCATCCCCAGTCAAGTTCCACAGTGGGATCTGATCCCCAGGGAAGCTCTGCAGCAGGATCCCATCCCCTGGGAAACTCTGTCACCAGCACTCCCAGATCCTTTTCCAGATTTTCAGCCGCTCTGTCCCAAGCCTGGAACCTTCCATGTGGTCATTGTGACCCACGAGCAGGGCCCAGCACTTGGCCATGCTGACCCTCACACCACTGACCTCGGCCCATCGATCCCATCCCATCGATCCAGCCTGGCCACATCCCTCTGCAGGGGGATCCAGGATAAGTTTGGTCGAGGCATGTGGCTGATGGAAGGAGGCAGGAGGCTGTGCCAGTTCCTAAAGGTGACTCAGTTGGGTCTCCAAACCTTCAGCTTTTCCTGGGATCCCAGCTCCTAGGGCAGCATGTGGGATTGAATTTAGCAGGCTTTATTGAATTTATGTATCTGGAACAGTAATGATTATTTTAGTGTTTCTTGAAAACCTTGGGAACAGGACGTGTGGAAATACGGATGTTGAAATAAAAAGCTGTTTCCACTTTCATAGAGATGGTGGCAAAAATCTGTAGGAATCAAGAGGAGTTTTGTTGTAACATGAGGTGGAAAACTGGGAAATAAAGCTAAGAGAGGTAGGGAAAAAAAAGGATGGAAGGAGCAGCCGAAATATGGCAAAAAGCTGAAATGGATTTCTTATTCTCATTCCATATTGTCATGGAATCCTGGGATGGTGGTGGGTTGGAGGGACTTTACAGCTCATCTTGTTCTGCTCCGTGCCATGGGCAGGGACACCTTCCACAGGACCAAGCCCAGTCCAACCTGACCTTGAACACTTCCAGGGATGAGGCAGCCACAGCTTCTCTGCTCAGCCCAGGCCAGGGCCTCCCCACCCTCACAGGGAAGGATTCCTTCCCAATATCCCATCTAATCCTGCCCTCTGGCAGTGGGAAGCCATTCCCTCTTGTACTGTCCCTCCAGGCCCATGTCCAAAGTCACCAGAACAGGATCAGGTGGAGAAAAATGTAAAGGAAACTCATGGATTGAGTTAGAACCAGTTTAATAATTCGAAAGAAAAGTTAAAAATATGGGAAAGGAGAAAAAAAGTCAAAAAGAGAAGAAAATCCCCACTGTGCCCCTCCTCCCCCAACCCATGCAGCTGCACCCTGACACCCCAGCCATGGCTCAGGCAGGGTGTCCACAGGGCTTGTCCTGTGTCCACCCTTTGGGGGAGGCTCTCTGCACCCCCGGCCAGTTCTGCCATCCTGGTGATGCCGGTGGCTCCATCCCTGACACCTTGTCTTCAGCAGGTGTGGTGACCTCATGGCTCAGGGGATGCTGGTGACAGCTGCCAGTGCTGCCAGGAGGAGTCCAGTGAGGCCTGGGGGGTCTCTGGGGATGCTTCTGCCTGAGGAGGCCAGAGAAGGGGGTCAGGGGGAGCTCCCTACTTTGTGCAAAGTAGAATAAGAAATAGAAATCCCTCACCTCGGGGTGTGAAATAGTGCTGCCTCCAGGAAACAAGCCCACCCTTGGGACAACACCATGACATCCCAACCTATCCCCATCCCATGCTCTCCTGTGCCAGGCCATGCCCTCCCAGGAAAGCAGCTGGAGCTGTGCAATGCCACACACCCAAAGCCCCGCCACCCCCCTCACCTGCCCCACCACCAACTCTCCTGTCCCAACAGAGCTGGTGCCCTCGTGCCCCCCCACCTCGTGCCCAGCTTCAGGTGTCCCCACCCCAGGGACGTCACCTCGGAACCATGCGCAGTTGTATTTGCTGTGCACGCCGTGGGAGTGGAGGTGGATGTAGATGTCGTCCCCTTGGTGGGTGATATTGGTGACCTTGAAGGTCTCAAAGGGTGGGATGAGGACCTCCTCCTCCTCAGGGTAGTTGGAGTAGTACCGGATGTCAGCACCGTGGCAGGTGTCCACCTCAAAGGTGGTTCTGGTGCCATAGGACTCGCTGACGTTTTTCAGCAAGGAAGTGGAGGCGAACTGGCCAAAGCGGATGATCTGTCCGAGCCTGCTGGTGAACCGGATACCATCGATACCCCGGTACACATGGAGGCAGTGGGGGTGGGTCTGGGCACCCCGCAGGTCACTCAGGGCCTCGGTCAGCAGGAAATGCAGCACCTTGAAGTGGAAGGTGTCCAGGTATTCCCGTCGGGAGCACCCGGCCACGCGCACAGCCCTGTTGAACTCCAGGTACAGGCCCTCCTCCATCGTGTAGGCCAGGAGGGCGATGGCCTGTTCCAACTGCAGCAGCGACCCCAGGTAGGGGCGGCTGCCCCATTTGGCTGCGGCCCTGTTCTAGGCCTCAGCGTAGTCACCATGGGGGACAAACTCCATGCGGTTGAGTGCTGGCAGCGCCCTCAGCATTTTGAAGTGGCAGCGCAGGTACTGGTCATCGAAGGAGTTGGGAGCCATGTCCAGGGCAATCTCCTTGATGGCACTGCTACGGTCCCACCAGTGTAGGTGGATGCTGGTGGCTAGGGTCCCAGCCAGCAGCACCAGCACCAGTGACAGGAGTTCCATGGTGGGCAGAGACTCCCCAGGGACCCCCTTGGGCACTGCAGGGACTCTGAGGGGGATGTGGCCGGTTCCTCTGTGAGGGGCTGAGGAGGCGGGAAGGGGGAGAGGGGATAGCCCAGGGAGAGGGGGGCACCCCAGCTGCATCTCTGGCCAGGAGCCCCCTGGCCATGTCCCAGTACTGCCCTGACCCCGACCCTGGGCCCATGGGCTGTTGTCCCCCACACATCCAGCATCCCGGCCTGGTCCCTGCAGCTCCACGGCGTCACTCCCAGGGCCCTGACCCAAAGCGTTACCTGTGCCCTGTGGTGCGTACAGGGTCTGGGTGCTGCTCTCAGGCCCTCCCTGCACTCCTGGACAGGGGACATGTGGTTCCTCCGGCTTTTTATAGCTGGGATGGCTGGGCTTGGATGCAGACACTCTTCCTGCTCCTGGGCAATTTTACTGTCCCCCCATAGGACTCAGAGAAGCCACCATCCCCTCCAGCCACAGGGATGGGCAGGAACCCCCTGATAAATCCTCTCAGCCCCCACCCAGGCATGGTGGGCTGAAATAATTTGGCAAAACCACAAGCAAAAACAAAAGGTTGCATAAGCAAAGGCAAAAAAATAAGATTTTATTCTCTACTTCCCATGAGTAGGTGAAGTCCGGCCACTTCCCAGAAAGCAGGGCTCCAGCACTTAGAGTCGTTTCTTCAGAAGGCAAATATTGCAAATAACAAATTTCCCCCCCCTTCCTCCTCCTTTTCTGAGCTTTTATATCTGAGCCAAGGTCATGTGGCCTGAGATATCCCTGTGGTCAGCTGGGTCAGCTGTCCTGGCTGTGTCCCCTCCCAAGGCCCTGGCCCGACAGATGGGAGCTGGAATGTTGGGGAGATGGTGCTGGTGCGGTGCTAGCCCTGCTCAGCAGCACCAAAGCACAGGGGAGTCATCGGCACCTGCCCAGGTCCCACAGCCGAGCCCAGCTGGGAGGGCTGCCAGGGGAACAGGAGCTCCAGCTCAGTCACTCCCAACACACCAGACTGAGGGAAGGTCCCATTGCAGGGCCAAGGGGCACCAGGAGGGAGAGATGGAGGGGGCAGAGCCCAGGATGGGCTGGGGCAGGACCTGGGGATCCCCCAGGTGCTCACCCTGTCCCCAGGCTCAGCTCAGACTCACCGCCTGGGTGAGTTTATGGCAGCAGAATCCCTTGAAATTCTCAACAGTTATTGATTAACTTGAGTTTGGGCTCTGCAGAGCCTAAACAGGATCAGGACAGGCCAGATTGATGGGCCAAGGCCTAAGGGATGAGGTTTATTGAGGCCAGGTTCTGGGTCCTGCCCTTGGTGTCACCACAGCCCCCTGCAGTGACCTGGGCCTAGGGCAGAGCAGCTGGAAAGCTGGAAGAGGACCTGGGGGTGCTGGTGACAGTGGCTGAACAGGATCCCAGGTGTGCCCAGGTGGGCAAGAGGCCAATGGCACCTGGCTGGTATCAGCCAGAGTGCAGCCACAGGCCCTGGCCAGGTCTGTGCTGGGCACTGTTTAGTCACCTCCAATACTGGGTCACTTTTGGGCCCATTCCAAAAAAGAAGGACACTGAGGGGCTGGAATGTGT